>JADRCD010233261.1:0-31418 GCA_019843815.1 Montemys delectorum | reverse complement strand
TGGAGTGACAGCATTCTTGGTTCATGTTGACTATTGCTTATATTTCTTGAGTCTGGACAAATTTTAGGAGAGTTGCCCACATAACACTACTTTGTCTATTCCTTAGTACATGCAGTTGCCTTCTAGTGACTTTGATGGCCTTCTTAAGAAGTTATGGGATGCCCATACCTCATCCTTGGAGTATCCCACCAGTGCCTTTGTAGACAGGTAAGAAATATTTTTGTCTCTACTTTAGTTTGATTGTTTTTTCATTGATTGTAGCTGTACAGATATTTGTGAGCCTTCATGTGGTTGTTGGGAATTGAATTTTTAGGACCTCTGCTTGCTTCCGGCAACCCCACTTGCTCTGGTCAACTCTGCTTGCTCAGTCCCTGCTTACTCCATCCTAGAAATTTATTTATTATTATACATAAGTACACTGTAGCTAACTTCAGAAGCATCAGAAGAGAGTGTCAGATCTCATAATGGGTGGTTGTGAGCCACCATGTGGGTGCTGGGATTTGAACGCAGGACCTTCGGATGAGCAGTCGGTGATTTTACCCGCTGAGCCATCTTGGCAGCCCTTTTTCCATTGATTTAACTAAAACGTCCAAAAGCAACTTAGGAAAGAACAAGTTTGTTTCAACTTACAAATTGTAGTCCATCACAAAGGAAAGCCAGGGTAGGACAGAACATGAAGGCAGGAATCAGAGCAGAGACCACAGAGGATTGCAGATTAACTGGCTCTCTTCCTTTTGTTTGGCTAACTTTCTTATATAGCTCAAGGATACTGACATTACTGTTTACAGTGGGTTTCGTCCACTTGCATGGATTCGCAATCATAAAAATACCTCACAGGCCAATCTGATGGACACAATTCCTGAATTAAAATTTATTCTTACCACACACATCTAGATTTGTTGTCACATTGACTAAAACTAGCCTGCCATGCCCTTATTCTTTGTTGTTTTGTTTTGTTTTGTTTTGTTTTAGGATAATCATGGTTTTTAATCTTAATAATAAAGAACAAGTGTAATCTCTGGTGATTATGATATTGAAGGACAGATTTAGAATATATTTTTGAGTGGGAGAAGAAAAACAATATCTGAGAAACAGCTGGGAACATAGTTCAGATGGCTCAATTGCTTGAGCTCCTATCCTGTTTTCACTTCTATGCAAGTAAGAAGATATCAATTTGGCTTCTAGAACTCACATACTAGAAGGCAGCATCATGCTATGTATGTCATACCCATGCTGGGGAGGTAAAAACTAGTGGATCCCTGGAACTCAACAGCCTTTTGGTGAGTGCGGTCACTGGAAGACCCCATTCAAAAAAACCACAGAAGGATCAGACCCGAGGTTGTACGCTGGCCTCCATATTCACGCACACGCCTCTAAACACATACAAACACACAAACACATACTCACACTCTCATTCATACAAACACAACCACACACCATACACATACACTCACTCATAAGTACACAGGTAGATGTACTCATGCATATATATATATATAAATTCTGAGAAAAGGGAATTAAATTATCTTGTGAATGGTGGTGGTCAAGTTGTAATGTTTATTATAAACTCCTTTTCCACATTTAGAGAACTTCCATTTTTCTATAAAAATAAAACAATAGAAGAGGAAAACTTTATAGATGTTATTTTTGTTTGTATTATTGTTTTACCTTCATGTACGCTTCTGTGCACTGCTTACGTGCCTGGTTCTCATGGAGGCCAATCAGAAACACTGGATGTCCTGGAGCTGTGAACCATCAAGTGGATTATGGAAATCGAATCCAGGTCTTCTGGGACTCAAATCTAGTCTCTGTTTGTTTGGGTTTTGTTGTTGGTTTTTTTTGTTTTTTTGGTTTTTTTTTGTTTTTTTGTTTTTGTTTATTGTTTTTGGTGTTTTTTTGTTTTTTGTTTTTTGTTTTTTGTTTTTTTTTTAAGACACAGTTTCTCTGTGTAGCTCTGGCTGTCCTGGAAAGAACTCTGTAGAACAGGCTGACCTTGAACTCAGAAATCTGACTTCCTCTGCCTCCCAAGTGCTAGGATTAAAGGCGCATGCTACCATCACCCGGCTCCTAGTCCCTGGTTGAACAACTGTGCTCTTAACCACTGAGCTACCTATCCAGTCCCCAGAAAATTACATCTCTAAGCACAGGAATGACGAGTATTTAAAACATTTAAAATTTATAGTGATTATAGAGGTTTTTCTTTCTAGATATATTTCCTTTTTTAAATTAATTAATTATTTTTTACCCTCCATATTTTATTCCCCTCCCCCCAGTCCACCCTCTGATCTGTTCGACATCCCATACCTCCTCCCCACCCCCTATCTCCACGTGGATGTCCCCACCCCACACCCCACCTGACCTCTAAACTCCCCGGGGCTTCCAGTCTCTTGAGGGTTAGGTACATCATCTCTGAATGAACACAGACCCGGTAGTCCTCCGCTGTATGTGTGTTAGGGCCTCATATCAGCTGGTGTGTGCTGCCTGGTTGGTGGTCCGGTGTTGGAGAGATCTCAGGGATCCAGATTAATTGACACTGCTTTTCCACCTACTGGATTGCCCTTCTCTCAGCTAATCTTAGCATTTTGTACATCCAAATCCTTTGCATTTTTAGGACAGGCCGAATTTATTTCAAGTTTCTCTAAATGGAACATCATGAAGTTTTTGGTTATTAAATTGTGTAACTATCAGAGAACTGAGTTCTCTTTATTATTAAGAATAGTAAAATAAACCATTAAATTATTTAATGTAACAGAATTTCAGCTATATTCCATTTTACTGGCACAGAGTTTAGGACTTATAACAATATACTGTATAGAAATACAATAATACTGGACAGAAAGTCTCATGTTCGCATTCCTTGTGTCTCCCGGGTTATCCCGTTTTTCTGCAGGGTCTGCTGCCTCTAGTTCATGGGGCTTATAAGCTGGATACAAAAGATCAATTCTACTCAGCTTTTTCTCATATTTGTAAAAGTCATATTGAACACATAGATATGCTTGAATTGCTACAGTATAAAATAAGTGCAAATAGATGGAACAGAACATAAACTGTGGGCTCACGTCTTTTAGTGAGGAGACTCTCTGGCTTCGCAAGATATAAACCATAGCTACAGCCAGTAAACTGAGCAAAAGCTCCATTTCACATCTATTTCCATCTCACCTATATTAAAAGATTGCTGGATCCAAGCAAGGCTTCTGTGCCTCTCCAGTACAGATACACACACACACACACACACACACACACACACACACACACACACCACCTAACAAAAAAAGCCATGAATTTTGAAGAGAACTGAGGTGGTGTATATTGGAAGGCATGGAGGGAATAAAGGGAGGAGAAAAGAAATGATGTAATTGTATCTCATCCTCAGAAAATTAAAGAAATAATTTTAAAAAAACCCCAGAAAACTACAATATTCAAACCATTTTGAAAATGTTACATCAGAAACTTAAATAGATATACTGGTATTTTACCCTAATTTCCAGAATTTATATGCCTGGCCAATTTTGTTCCTGAAATGTACCAATCACACACTATGAATTTTGCTTGGTGATGGATTACAGTCTCCTTACCTTCAATATTGATTACTGATGTTCATTACCAGATCGTCTTCTAGTTTCAGATCCATACCGATAGAGAGGCAGAGTGCCAGTCAGGCTCTGTATCTCCTAAAGAATGCGACCATTTAGCTGGTAGAGGCTTGCAGAAGCAGAGCTGGTTCTAATCTGAGGGGTACTCAGGGAGGGGAGTAGGGGTAGCCGATTACTTGAGTGGGACAGTTCAAGTAGTAGGTACTTACTGACTTGAACTCATGGGCTGTCAAGAGTTTAGAGCCTACCTGTAAATCCTATAATGTATGTGGTATCAGCCATATTGCCATGCTCTACCAAGATTTCTGCTTCTTCATACAAGATGCTGATGTGGTGTTTGTTTTTGTGTTGTTTTGTTTTGTTTTGTATTTTTATTTAATCATTTGGTGGTTTGATGTTTTCAATAATTTTTTATGCCTAATATTTCTGATACTGCTTTGAGATACCCATTAGTCTACCTGTTCTTGATCTAAGTTGGTAAGTCTGTACATGGTGTTGTTTTTTAGAGTCCAGTCCCCTTCTATTCTGCCCTCTGACAGTTCTTCATCCCATTCCTTCACCCCTGTTTTCAAGAGGATGTCCCCATAGCCCTCCACATACATTTCACACCTCTCCAGGGTTCTCCACTCCCTGGGGCCTCAAGTCTCTAGGGTTAGGTGCATCTTCTCTTACTCAAGCCAGACCAGGAAGTCTAGTCTATGCTGCCTGGTTGATAGCTCAGTGTCTGAGAGATGTCGAGGATCCAGGTGAGTTGAGACTGCTGGTCTTCCTAAGGGGTTGCCTTCCTCCTCAACTTCTTCCAGCCTTTCTTTAATTCAACCATATGGGTCTCTGACTTCATTATATTGGTTGGGTGTAAGTATCTGCACCTGTATCAGTCAGCTGCTTGTTGGGCATTTTGAAGAGCAGTCATGCTAGGTTATTGTCTGTAAGCATACCATAGCATCAGTAATAGTGTCAGGCCTTAGAGCCTCCCCTTGAGATGGGTTCCAATTTGGGCCAGTCATTGGACCTCCTCTCCCTCAGTCTCTTCTCCATTTTTGTCCCTGCAGTTCTTTTAGACAAGAACAATTCTGGATCAGAGTTTTTGACTGTGGGATGGCAACGCCATCGCTCTACTTGATGTCCTATCTTTCTACTGGAGGTGGACTCTACAAGTTCTTTCTGCCTACTGTTGGGCAATACATCTAAGTTCCCTCCCTTTGTGTCCTGAGAGACTTTCGTCCCCCAGGTCTCTAGTACATTCTAGAGGGTGCCCTCTAGGTATGAGGGTTCCTCATACCTTCCAAGATTGCATATTTCCATTCATTCTGCTGGTTCTTAAGGCTTCACTTCTCTTACCCCTCTCCCCACCATAGCTGATCATGTTCCACCTTTCTTCTCCTTCTCCCCTCTATTACCCAGGCCGTTACCTCCCTCTATTTTATGTATATCAATTACTATCAGTGTGAGTACCATGATTCATAGTTCTTTGTTGCTGTTTTATGGTGTTTGCCATCTATGAGAAGCCCTACTGAGGCTTCCTACTCTCTCTTATTTTTAAGATAATGTCTTACTACAGCAACACAGCCTGCCTGTTCTTGATGTCAACCTGTATATACCAGTGTGGATCTGAAATGTTTATCCTCCTGTAATGCATGTGATATCATGATTTAGCTTTAGCTCCTGGAGTAGCCATGACAGTCACCTGACACCAATGAATTTCTTCAAACAAACTTATAGAACTTTGTTTTTTATTTATGGTTTCAACTATCAGCCTACGAAACCACTCCATAGGAAGACAAAGTTTGACTTCTGTGATCCTCGTGCTATGTGTCACCAGTGTGCTCTCGATAGAGTTGTTCATTGCTGCTCATTGTGCTGATAAGTGGGGCTTACATTTTTGTGGCTTACATTGTTGCTTGGTTCTTAAAATTACTGCCTTCACTTTCTCATATTTGAAAAGGAACTAGAAGAATGAGTTGGTAGAGAATACAAGTTTATTTTGACTTTTTCTAAACAGGGGCTTAAAGTCTCCTAATGTGTCTCACGTTTCCTAGAGATGTCTTGCAGCTTTGCAGGAAAAAAGAAGGGAATACACATGTTAGCTCAGCTGAGAGATAGATACACATTCAGAATTTCAGGAAAGCTCTTCCCGCTAGGTGAATGTCTCGTCAGGCCAGGGCTTTATTCACAGCCTGTCTTCTCTGAGCATGAAACTCCTGGAAAAAGGTATTTCTCTGGGGACTATTGGTTTATGCTTCCTGCTTTAATGTCTTTGGCCTTGATACATACTCTCAATATCTTACTCTACTTTGAGTTAAACCTCATCTGTGATTTTTATTTCTTTTTTTAAAATTTTTTATTAGAAGTTTTCTTTATTTACATTGCAAATTTTATCCCCTCCAACCCTCCCCATCTCATCCCCCCACTCCCTGCTCACTAAGCCATCTGCTCCCACTTCCCTGTCCTGACATTCCCCTACACTGGGGCAGCAAATGATTTTTATTTCTTAAGAAATGTCTACACATTGCTGGTCACAGGACAGACAAGCTAGAACAACCATCTCAGCCTGGTCAAACCCTCACAAATTCTGTCCATAGCCTTTCTTCCAATGAGGTCTGCTTCTGAGAAAGGTATTGGCCCAGGTGTGTCCAGGTGTTGGGATCTGTACTCATGTCTTAGGAATCTCTTTGCCTCTCCTCTGTGTCATGGCTCTCCCTGAATTCCCCTTCTGTTTCTCTCTTGGCATGCTTCCCCTGCTAGGGCTCAGGTTCTGGATAACTGAATATGGGTGTAGAGTAGGTAGAAGCAGTTGAGATACTTGACGTATGCATACACTTTATTAATTGTTGTCTGAGGATGTAGTTGGATACAGAAAGTGTGAGGTAGAGATCATATTGTGGGTCATTTCCCCTGATAGTCAGTGTTTAAGTTTGCTTTGACTTCTCTCCAGTCAACTCTACTTTTTGTAAATGTCTTTGCTTTGTTTTATTTTCTGCTTCACTTCCTGCTCCAGTGTGTCTTATGACTAATGGCTCCCCATGGTATCTGGCTAACTGAGTTTCCTATTAAATTTAAAGATGAGCATTCAGAAAACCAGAGTGCTTTTGGAGGTTTTGTACACTGATCATGTCTGTAAGCCTTAGAGTCCGAGGAAATCTTCCAGCTAATTAGCTGAGCAGTTGCTTGGCTGCAGACAGCCTGTGGCCAGCTCAAGATCTGTTTGTTGCAAGTCTCATAATCAGCTATTGCCATTTTTTTTCTATTTGAAAGGACAAAGACACTTGCATTTATATCAAATCAAGGCTTACCTTAGGAAGTGATTCGATATTCAAATATTGTCTTCTATGAACTTAGGTACATGTAATAAAGCACACAGATTTGGGTAATTATTTATTTGAGTGAACACTGGCAACTGCAAACACTGAAAACTAAATGTATGCCTCTCACCTTTTCTACCATGTTCCTCATATGTCTTTCAATTTCTACTCATCCTAAAACTTTTCTCATTGTTTCATTTTCTTGCTTTTTTTCTTTTTCCTTTTTTTTTCTTTTTTTCTTTCTTTTTTTTTGAGACAGGATTTCTCTGTGTAGTCTTGGCTATCCTGGAACTCCCTCCATAGATCAGACTGGCCTTGAACTTACAGAGGTCCACCTGCCTCTGCCTCCCAAGTGGTAGGATTAAAAGTGTATAACAGCATGTACAGTTTCTAATCTTCCTTTAAAAAAAGTACAAATCATATAAAGGTTAAAGCTCTCAGGGTACAGAAATAACATTTGGTACATTTGACTCTTCAGACAAAGCTAAGAAGCATTAACAGGCATGATGCATTGTTTTCTTTCTTTTTCTATCTGTTAAAAAATTAATTAATTTATTAATTTACAAAATGGATCTCATATATCCTGACCATTGATCCCAATCTTCCTGCTTTGTTTAGCAATTGTGAATTGCTAGCTTGTGGCACTAGACCTTGTTTATATTTGTTGTAACATATCCAGACTGTAGCTTTTAAACATATTTTAGTATGTTTACTCCATGGTTTTCATGTACAGTATGCATAAGGAATGATAAATGATAAATGAAAGGTAGGATATTAAAAAGAAGTGACTAATTGGATCAACCTTTATAGGTTTATATTTTATTTAGCTATTTTTACAACTCCTGGAAAAAACCAGATGGTATTCTCATACTTCCTTTCCAAATGTTTGCATTTTATTTTTTTGGTAGTAGATGGTTTCTGCAAAGAAAGATTAAAGTTCTTTGAAAATAAATCTTAGTTGATATTTTTGTCTATTTATCTTTTAGATACGACTTCTATTCTGACCAAGAAGCAAGTTTTGAGAAAAACTGGGCTATCACTGTGTACTATTTAGGGGCAGCCCGTCTCCCTACAACCCTGAATAGAGCACACAGTTTCCAGAGGGGCCTGCCCCCACGAGTACTTGATGATACTGACATAGCTCCTTTTATTGCTGATTTCACTCCTCTTCAGAACAAAGTGCTGGTAACACTAAAGCTTCTTGGAGATATTGACAGAAATTCAGGTAAAAAATTTAAAATAGTGTTGGAAAACAAATCAGAACTATATAGGCTAGAAGTGTGGATAAACTATTCTAAGTAGAGATATCACCATACCAGCATGCATTAAAAATGCTATGAAGTCCCGTGGGCATATTTTGGATTTCATTAGCAGTAATTACTCTTGATAGATGATAAAATCATTGATCAAATACTTTTTTTAAAATTTATGACATGGCCCTTCATTTGAATGCCATATTGAACCTTGACATCTGTAATATTAAGTGAAATATGTAATATGAACACACATGTTGGTATATAGCCATTATTTCACTCAATTTCAATCTCTTCTATTTCACTCTTAAGTCTAAGGAAGATAAATGAGCTGGGCAGTGGTGGTGCACACCTTTAATCCTAGCACTTGGGAGGCAGAGGCAGTGGCAGGCTGATTTCTAAATTCGAGGCCAGCCTGGTCTACAGAGTGAGTTCCAGGACAGCCATGGCTAATACACAGAAACCATGTCTCAAAAAACAAAACAAAAACAAAAACAAAACAAAACAAAACAAACAAACAAAAAAAGACAAATGAATTTCAAAAGAAAAGAAAATTTTCCATCATTAATGAAATCACTGTCTACCTGACACACCAGATACTTTTAAACCAATAGTGACTCATCAAATGCTTTTAACAAAGGTCAAGAAAGAAGACCTTTGCTTCATAATGCCAAAAGCAGAGTAAAAAACTGACTACATCAACTAAGTGATTGAAAATTACCATATCATCCTCATTTTACACTTGTGTGCTAGGACCTTGAGATATACTAAACATATATATGCTCTTTCTACTATGTAAAGGGATGTTTTATGTGTCTCTAAATTATAAATAGAAGAAATTAGACATACATTTTATTATCTTCAAACCTGTGGAAAATTTTTGCAAAAAAATATCACATCTACCTAATAATACATTAGTGCCCCAGTACAAATGATGTCTCTTCTCATGTCAGTATTGGTTGTAGTGTGATACTGTCAGTCAACAGGTTACTTTCCCTCATTCAGTGAACAGTAGTCCTTCAGTTAGTGGATAACATTTGGGAGATTTATATTAGAATCATTTTATCATAGACATGCAGTATTTTCTTTAATGAATTTATTATGATTATGGAAATTGTTGTTATGAGTTTTGATGGACATCATAGGCTCAGTCTATGTGTACCTAATTTCATAATACATGTCACAGCCACTTAAAAAGCATGATATTAAACTTTTAGGTTAGGTATTGAAAAATGATAATAGTATCAGTGAATCAAATACTCTTTATGTACTGATGATTTTAATGTTAAATGATAGAAAGCAAATGAAATAAATATGATCAATGGGGATTACCTAATGGAAGTAAGTAATGTTTCCAGGAATTGACAAGTACTCATATATATTTTTTAATCTTTTCTAGGATCATCGTCTTTGACTATATGGGAAAATCTCATGAGTACAAAATTTGCAAGGAACTTATTTCTAAAAGCCTTTGAAGAGTTCCTAGGAACATCTCCTTAAGACACAAAATTTTTAGTGAATTGTGAACAACTGCCTTTGACCACAAGCAATTAAAAATAACAAATATCACAATCATCTAGATCTATGATTTGGGCTGTTTTGCCTAATGTTCACTTTTTTAGGATTTTTCTGCATGTATTCCTATTAATGAATTTAAATTAATTTTGCTTGTTAACTCACAAATTTTAAATTCTTTAATACTTAATCTTAAGATATAAAGATACTGGTCAATGACAATGAAGTCAGAAAGAAATAAACTTATGTTAAGCTTCCATGGTTGCTTTCATTTTTAAATCTAGAAGGATATATCTTACTGATGTTTAGCCAAACATTTTGCAGTCCAATACTGACATTCAACTTAAATATTTTAATCTCATAAAACTTAATTAGAAATCAAGTTTACCCACTTAATCAGGTTTGAATTATGATTTGCTGAGTTTATAATGAGTTGTTAGAGTTTCCATCATTGACCTGTTTGTAAAGCGTCCTTTGGGGTAAATTTCTCACAGTTGTACCCTATAAGAGAGAGAATACACTGGATAGACTTGATGATTTCCAATGGTCTCTCTCACTGCTTCAGCACCCCCTGACCTGAGTCTGCACATAATCCAAGCCAATGGTTGACAAAGTACGTCATTATGTTTCTCACCACAACCTCACTACTCTGTATCAGGGTTCTCTAGTTGTTGCTTTTCTTCTTCTTGAACCAGAAATCGTGGCGGAGGCCACCTAAGAGAGAAGAGAATCATTTGGATTCACAGTTTCAGAGCACATAGTCCAATAGGATGAGGAGGACATGGCATGTCATGGCATAGGAATGGGTATCTGATGCCTCTCACATGCAGTTAAGTGTGGGACACAAAGGGTATGAAACTCAAGCAGGGAAAGGTTATAGCTAACAAGTGTCTGTCTCTAGTGACTTTCCTGAACTAGCTGGGCTACATGACTTCAAAAGAAGGTCATCAGCTAGAGACTATAGATGTTCAAATATGTGAGCCTTTACAGGAAATTTCACATTCAAACTAAAACAAAACCACAGGAATGATTATGCAGAGCACTGAACATTCTGTGGAAAATAAAATGCAAGGGAGAATCTAAGAGGATAAAGCAATCTGCTCTCTGTGGGAGACAATGAAAGGACACATCAGCTGCAAACCAAACGTAGATTTTCTGCCTGTTGTCTCATGTGACCATCTCTTTCCCAAGAATTCTTGCCATGACTAATCTCCTCGAAAACTGAAAAAGTCCCTTCCCGACACCAACTCTTGACTGCTGACAGTATGATAATATCACCAGGCTTGAATGTTGACTTAGAGTTTCACTGCTGTGAAGATCAACAAGGTATAGACCATCATTTAACCGGGACTGCCTCATAGTTAAAGAGGTTTAGTCCATTATCATGATAGTGGGAAGCATGGCAGTGTGCGGGTACACTTGGAGTTCAAGGGGTCAGGAGTTTTATATCTTAATCCTAAAACAGACAGAAAGAGTCTGTGTTCTGCAGTCGGCCAGCAGGATGCCCTTAAGCATTGGAAACCTCAAAACCCACCCCCAAAGTGGCACATTTCCTCAACAAGAGCATGCCTATTCCAACAAGACCACATATATTCTAACAAGATCACACCTCCTAAGAGTGCTGTGGGCCAAGAATTCAAACACATCATCTATGGGGGCCAAACCTATTCAAAGCACCACAGATGTCATTGAAAATGCACCTCTCTCCCATGATCATAAGCTGGTACAGATTACATCTGAAACTGTAAGACTTTCAATGATGACCGAAAATGGGATCTGAATTCCATCTTTTGTCTAGGTAAAAGTGTAGCATTCCAATGTGTCTGATGTTCACAATGTCATTATACTCATATGGTCTTTTTCTTAAAGCACAAAGATGTATCTTCTCTCAAAGTGACAGTTACAATGGGCCTCAGTGGGGATCAAGTATGATGGAGCTGAGACAAGTCCTGGGAAGAGAGTCACTTCTTCTTAATCTTTCTGTTGTTTGAAACTGGTGAAAATGTTTTTTAAAAAAACTTTTGACTCCTCAGTGCTTATCATTTCCCACAGGGACTGCATCATACCAGTGACTGTGATAAATCCATTTTGGCAACAATCAATAGCCAGCCACAGACTAATTAACCTTTGATGTATTTAGGAAATACATATTCTCAGGAGTGAGAGGAATTTTTAATAACCTATATTGTGATTTATATCAGTCCTGTGTAAATCAGGGAATGATAAGAGCTTAGGGAAAACGGACTCTTGTACATGGTTTCCCAACACCAACATGCAAAGCTCTCCTAATTTGACATTGACTTTACAAACAATAAAACAAAATAAGTAAATTAGACTCTGCTTATGGAGCCATTTTAAAAGTCAGGGAACACCTTGTCTAACTTATTTAGTTGATTATCGTCTAACTTTTATTCCATCTTGAATGCTGCTTTACAGTCATGATAGCACTACCAACGGTAGACATGAAGAAAGAAAAAATCCAGCTATTGCCATCTGCTTCCAACTTGAGATTCATGAATATTAATATACAGGATTTCTAGAACAAAAGGGATAGTTAATGGCTAAAAATACCCTTTATAGGAAAAAAAAAGGTTAGCTAATGTTAAAAGCAGGAATACCCAAGTCCATACATGCAAGAGCTTCCCTGCATTGACTAGGAGATACTCTTTTACCACCTAAACAGAAGTAGTCTAAAGCTAAGAGTCCAAGGAGACATGTAATGCCTGAATTTAAGAAAATCATTTTATCTTAATAATATAGTATTTATATGCCCTGAAGCTTCCTCTTTTCAGCTTAACACAGGAATGTTAAGAGAGAGCCTAATAATCACTCTCTTGCTTTTTCTTCCTCCAGGCCATCAGCGTTTTCTGGCACAGTAGAATGCTAAATGTCCTGTCATACTCCTTGAAATGGAATGCTCAGTGGTCAGTGTATTTTGTAAATATAGAGAGCAGATGCTTTCGATGATAAGATCCCACTTTTATTGTATCCATGTAGGCACAATTTTATTGTGAACTCTGTAACAATTATGCTTGTATTATTCAAATGCTGATTATGTGCCCCCATATCGGTTGTAATCATTATTCTGAGAATTTCCTGCCGCAATATTGTCTAAACATTGCTCCCAATTATTCCCTGATTGGTCAATAAAGTTGGTGGATCCGCCAATGACTGATCAGGGAAGAGAATAGAATCTACCCCAATGGGAGAAGGGAAGAAGGGAAAACAGGAACAGGAGGATTCAGCTTTGGGGAGAGAGTCTCAAAGAAATAATGAGAAAAACAGCTGGAGAAAAAAATATAAATATATATGCAGTGCAAGTATCTCAGGAATTTTAGCTGAGAGGCAGCCAGATTAAAACATCAAAATAGAGTAATACTGCTCAATTGTTGTGCCCTCAAAGCTTGGCAAATAAATATAATAGTCCAGTTCTGCAGGCGGTGGTGGCACACGCTTTTAATCCTAGCACATGGGAGGCAGAGGCAGGCAGATTTCTGAGTTTGAGGCCAGCCTGGTCTACAGAGTGAGTTCCAGGACAGCCAGGGCTGTACACAGAAACCCTGTCTCGAGAAACAAACAAACAAACAAACAAAAAGTCCAATTCTGATTATTTGGAAGCTAACTGGGTTAAGAAAGAAACTGCAAAAATCCCTATGAAAGCAACCCCTTTAACTTCTTAATCTCATGGACAGAAGAGAATCCCAATATGAGTGATTAAGCTAAATGAACTAAGGGAATCCAGAACATCCAGTGATAGCTGTAATACCTGTCTCCTATTATATGTATAATAAAGATCATTTGCTGATGTACCAAGAAACACAAATAATATGAGTTAACTTGTTGAAGCTCAGTGAGTCTATCTGAAAAGGAGGTGCTATTTGGGGTCTCAGAAAACCAAAGTGTATTGTAAAGATCAGAAATGAAATAAACAAATACACATGCCCACATAACTACAAATGGAGCATGGCCTTCTGCCCTCCATCTCCCTGTTCCCTTTCTGTTCCTCATAAAGCTCTGCATGGCCTTAAGCACCCATCATAATGGTGTATGGTGTTGAGACAACAACTGTCCATTCTCCAGGACTGTCTCTGAATAAACTAGATTCCATCTACTAATTTCTGTCTCCTAATTCACTGTAAAGCATAAGCACAATGGATCTTTGACTGGAGTAAAGGCAGGGCCTCATTCGCAAACTAATTTTGATCACAACATGTTAGGAAGTGAAATGAGATGAATGAATAGCATGAGTCTTGTCATTTGCTAGCTAGGTGAAGTCCGGCACTGGTTAGGTGCCTTTTGTATCTTGTTTATTTATTGTTATAACAGAAATTATAAAGCATACTTTGCAAGGTTATTTAGAAGAATTAGCAAAAACATAAATATAAATAAGTTTTTATTTTACTCAACATGTGCTAACAGCAACAAAGAGTAATAATTGCCACAAGAATTGAATTGAGAGATAAATACAAACTAAAAGAGTGTGACAGGAAAAATATATATAGCAAGCCAAAATCATTAACAGTTGTTTTGTTAACACTAGGAACTCATAGAATTTCTTGTAGCCATAGGCAATGTAGCAGTCCCTTCCTCTAGCAGGTATAGTGATCTTATGTCTGTGACGTGCTTCTGCAGAACAAAATCTTCATATTACATGAAGGTCAGTAGTAATATAATGAAATAGCAAAATGACTCAGAAAAGAAAGAGGAAACCCAACAAATACCTTTGTCCATGGCCCCTAAGAGATCCAACAAATACCTATTCCAGCATTTTCTAGGCTTCAACCTCACCCACAAGACAGAAATAAAGCATACAAAATGAGACATTGGCTAAAAGACCCTGAATGGCTAGGAGCAGTAAGCAGAAAGGTTAAATATAAATTGTTAATGACTTATACCTGCAATTAGGAGATATGTGCTCCTCATAGCACAAACAGAGGTATAGATTTAGTGTGAGTGTATCAAGGGTACAGCCTTTGATATATAGGAATTGTTTTTTATAGGAGAATCTTCCTTTACATGGACTGGCAGTTTTAAGTGACAGTTATTTTAATAATATAATTCATGAAGAGCTAATGCCAGGATGAATGGATTTGCTGGTAGGAACAGACAAACAGAAACATGATGAAAGGACTAGAAACACAAGTGAGCTACTAGTCATCATTTTTTCTTGAATAATCTTTGTATGTATGTGTGCATGTTTGTGGTATATGTGTGCTTGTGATGTATTTTTATTTGAGTAGGAACATGTCTGTGCAGGTAAGCATACTTATGTGTGTACATGAATGTGGAAGCTGGGGAAAATTGGGTATCATCCTTCAGAAGCTGTCTATCCTATGATTAGAGAAAGGGTCCTGGAGCATACTCCTTAGGGCTAGCTGTCTGGCAAGCAAAAAGCTAGACTTGCCTGTCTCTGCCTCCCTAATATTGGAATTACATGAGCTTGTCACAGCTGATGTGTTGGTATGCTACTTTGGATGTGGGTGCTAGGAATTTGACCCAGGACCTCTTCTTTCTTTAAAGTAAGGACTTACTGATTAGACTAATTCCTTAAACCTACTATAAATTTTTTAACATGTCAAATCTATGGGTTAAAAAGGTGGCCTTACACCCAAGCTTCAGCCCAACCCACACTTCTACCAGTGCTAGTTCCAGTTCCAATAGTGTCAACTGCAGGATGGGGGTGGGGGTTGGCACAGGGAATGTGAGCAGGAGCAGTACCTCCTGTGGGTGTAGAGCCAGAGGCAGATTCCTCTGTTACCCCTAAGGGCATCAGGGCCAACTGACCCACAAGGGAATCATCAATCCTACCATTATTGGCCCTTCAATACTGCTGATCTTTATAATTGGAGGAGAGAGAATGCCAGATTCTCTGACAACCCTAGAGAGCTCATTGGTCTTTTAGACACCATCCTTTTTTACCCATCAGCTCACTTGGGATGATTGTCAGCAGCTCTTGCAGATTCTCTTTAGCACCCAGGAAAAGGAACACATCATTTTTCAAGCCCAAAATAACATTCTGGGAGAACACAGTACTCAAACCCAGAACCCTGCTGGTGTAGATGATAGAGGTCCCCTCAGGAGACCAGCTTCGGACTACAACACAGGTGAAGGTAGGGAGCATCTCAGAGTCTATGGCAGGTCTCAGGGCAGCTGTTCGGCAACCCACAAATTTGGCTAAGGTTTATGATGTCAGACAAAGGACTGAGGAAGGCCCAGCAGAATTTCTTGAGCGGATTATGGACATTTCCCACCGTTGTATGCACCTAGAGCCTAAGGAGGCAGAGGAGTCTAACACAGTAGCCCTGGTGTTTATAAATCAGTCAGCATCAGATATTAGAAAGAAGTTCCGGAAGTTGGGAAGATTAGGGGAGAAGTCATTGAGAGATTTAGTGGAGACTGCAGAGGAGGTGTACCACAACAGAGAAGCTAAAGATAAAAAGAAGACTAAGACACAGAAGGTATTAAACAGAGATCTGGACAACAGTAATCCGGACCAGAAAGAGAGATAGACGAGGGCATCAACAAATCTTAGGTAAGAACTAATGTTCCTACTGTTAGGAGAAAGGACATTGGGCTAAAGATTGTCCAAAGATAAAGCTATGGGCTAAGACTATGATCACCAAAGGAGAAGAAGATTGAGAGAGTCGGGGCTTGGGCCCCCTCTCCGAGCCCAGGAAAATGCTTAGATTGGAGGGAAAGCCTCTAGAATTCCTGGTGGATACTGGAACTCAAAATTCAGTGCTTGTAAAGGCTGCAGGTCTGCTGTCTACTAAGAAGTCCTGGGTGCAAGGGGCCTCAGGCACCAAACAATATTCATGGACCACCCTAAGAACAATAGACTTGGGAATAGGACTGGTAACCCTTGATCCTTCAGTCCTTTCACTAACTCCTCCCTGTGCTCAGTCCAATGGTTGGGTGGGAACACGAGCGTCTGTGTTTGTCAGGCTCTGGTAGAGCCTCTCAGGAGATAACTCTATGAGCAAGCACTTCTTCTCGAATCAGTGATAGAGTCTGGGTTTGGTGTCTGTAGATGGGATGGAGCCCCAGGTGGGGCAGTCTCTGGATGGCTGTTCCTTCAGTCTTTGCTCCACACTTTGTCCTAGTATTTCCTTTAGACAGGAGCAATACTGGGTTACTTTGGGACAGAATTTAGCCATAACTACTCCTCATGCAATTGGAGGGGTACTCAAATAGCTGTCTGATTGGTGGCTCAGTAAAGCCCCCATGACTCATTATCAGACTTTACTAATTAATCCTGGCAGAATTATATTCCAGTCGCCTGTTTCCTTGAATCCTGTGACTCTTCTTCCTGACCTTGATTTGGACCATCCAATCGACCAATGCAGCAAAATCTTAGCCTAGATCCATAGTGCCCCACTCGACTAGAGAGGACTTGGTTTACATATGGAAGCGGCTTCTTCTGCGAGGGTCAGAGGAAGGCACAAGCAGCAGGAACCATGGGAAAAAAAAGGTAAACTGGGCTCAATCTTCCCCCAGGTTCTTCAGCTCAAGGGGATGAATTGTCAGCACTAACCTAGGCCCTCATCATGGGAAAAATTAACATTTACATAGATGGCAGATATGCATTTGCAACTGTTTGTGTACATAGAGGTACTTACCAGGAGAAAGGACTCCTAACTACAGAATGATAAGACTCTTGAGCTATGGGAAAGAGACAATTAAGTGTTCCCAGACAAATGTGACCAGTTTGTAAAAATACACTAGCCTCTGATAACAGAATAAGTAATTTTTACCAGGTCAAAAAGTTCCTTTTCATTTTTCACGGTCCTGCCTCCCGGTCTGGTCTGAACAAATGTTATTGGTTCTGAAGGATAGCAATTTTTTTTGTTTTTGTTTTTGTTTTTTTGAGACAGGGTTTTTCTGTGTAGCTTTGGCTGTCCTTGAACTCACTCTGTAGACCAGGCTGGCCTCAAACTCAGAAATCCATCTGCCTCTGCCTCCCAAGTGCTGGGATTAAAGGGGTGTGCCACCATGGTCAGTCTGGCCTCGTACAATAGAAGACTGTGTTTGTATCAGTGTTATGATTTCTCTCAGTCTCCTCAGGTTCCATCAAACTGGGCATAACACAACAAAGTCAAAGACAGCCTTTGCTCCCACTTTAGGAGTTCTGCATGAGGACCAAGCTGTACAACTGTTTCATATGTGCAGAGGCCCTAGGTCAGACCCATGCAAGTTCTCTGGTAGGTGGTTCAGTCTTTGTAAACCCCTCTGGCTCCAGATTAGTTGATTCTGTAGATTTTCTTGTGATGTCTTTGACCTCTCTGGCTATTACTATTCTTTTTCCTCCTCTTCTGAAAGATTTCCCAAGCTCTGCCTAATGCTTGGCTATGGTTCTCTTCACTTGTTACCATCAATTTCTGGGTGAAGCCTCTCTGCAGATGGCATGCTAGGTTCCTGTCTGTCAGTATTGCAGAATATCATTAACAGAGTCATTTCATGGGTCTCAAGCTTAATTGGTCATTGCTTGGCTATTCCCTCAATTCCTCCTCCATCTTTAGCACTGTACATCTTGTAGGCATAAGAAATTGGAGGTTTTGTAGTGGTTTTGGTGTTCCAGTACACCAAAGTGTCTGGAACTTTGGTGGAAGTGGAAGTCTTTTCTGGTTACAGGAGATGGCCAGTTCAGTCTCAATATCCTCCATTGCTAGGATTCCCCTCATACATTTCTGGGAGTTCTCATTGCCCTAGGATTCTAGCTCATCCCAGAGATGTCCTCTCCCTCATTCCAGTTATGTCTCCTAGTATTTTCTCCCTTACTTCTCTATGCAGTTCATCTCTCTTCTTACTATACTCACCCCTCTACCATACAGTCCCTTCCCCATCCACCCATGATGTCTATTCCAATCCCTTGTCTGAGTGAGATTAAAGGGTTCACCCTTGAGCCCCCGCCTTGTTTCTTAGCTTCTTTGGGTCTATAGATTATATGACAAAAGCAAACTTTCAATCATTATGAGAAGTATATACAATTTCACTCCCGTGTAATAATTAATCTCACTTGTCATCTTGATGAGACCTAGAATCACTTAAGAGATGAGACTTTTGGGAAATTATGTATTAAGTGATCTGAGGTAGGAAGAACCAACTGTGAGTTACACCTTTCCTTGCACTGAGATTCTAGATTGTAATAAACGAGAGAGTGGGATGAAAACACATATCTATTATTCTCTGGATGCTATGAGACCAGCTACCACATCTGCCACCATGAATTTCCTGCTACAAAGGATGTAAACCTTGACTTGTAAGGCAAAAGAAACTGACCTTTCCTTTCTTCTTTATTTTTTTCCTTCCCTTCCTCTCTCTCTTATTTCTTTCCTTCTTCCTTCCTTCCTTCCTTCCATTTCCCTTGTCAGAATATTTTATTAGAGCAACAGGAAAAATAACCAAGGCACACATATCTAGCTCTTACTTAGTCAATATCATTTAATTGCATTCATTTTTAGAGTCAACAACCCGAAGTCAAGTCCATCTGTCTTACTTTTTTATTGTAGTAAAGAAACTCCACGCCCAAGGCAATTATATAATAGTTTACTGGAGACTTATTTAAAGTTTCACAGGCTTAGGCCATGACCCTCATGGTGGGGAGCACGGCAGCAAGTAAGGAGGCATGGCCCTGTGCCACACACACTCGTCTACGCCAGTCACGTCTGCAGTATCAGGCTTAAAAACCTGATCAAGGGCAAGAGGCAATAAGGACCCAAAAGGGTATCTGCGCCTCCTGGGTAGTCAAGGTAGTCGCTGGCATCTCCTAACTCAGATGTGTTCCTGATCAGTCTTTCCAATCGTCAACATGCCCTCATATTTAGGCATAAAGGTACCCCAAGAAATGATTCGTTTATGGCTAAGATTGGGCATTGTTTCCTGGCCAGCACAATGTTTTCAATATATCCTAATTCAATTCCAAGCTATCCTTAGCTTGGAATTTCTCTCAAGGAACCTGCCTGTCAGACAGGTTCTGCCCTCAGAGTAGCAACAAAGGTCAAGCACATACCTTAGGGCAGCCCCATATTAGTCAGAACTGTTTTACATACTAGAAACTCAAGGACATTACCTAGAACTGTTAGGTCGGAACTTCCAGGTGCTCCCCTCCAGGGAGACCCAGAGAATTAACAGGAAATGCCAGATTGGACTAGCCTAATCCTTGCCTCTAGCAGAATCAAGAAATTAGCATATGAATACCAAATTAGCCCCAGCAGGGAGGGCTCAACTGCTCTTCCTCCTACTTCACACCTGGCTACCTGCCTACCGACCTTGTGTAGGGGTCACTTGCCTCTGTGACTTCAGTCCTGCTCTCTGATCCTTTTGACCCCCCGCCCATCTACGTGACTGTTGTCATTCGCCCTGTTTCCTGTATACCGTATAAGTCTGGTTTTTCACTTTGTCCTCTCTCTTGGACTTGTGCACTCTCTTGGACTCTCTCTTGGATTTGGACTCTCTCTTGGATGGAGACTCACACTAGAACTTAGGCCGCAGTCCCCTGGGCCCAGAGTGCTTGGGCCCGGGAGGGGGCGGGGGGGGGGGGAATGCAGAGCCTATCCAGAGGAGATAGCAGTTACTTTAGACTCAGTGTGTTTCAGGTGGCCTTAAACGTACCTTAATTACTAAGCTGCCAGATTTATCATTTCTCCTTTCCAATGACTGTAAAAGTCTGATGCCATTTTTAAGAAATACATTCAGATTCACACACCCTTGTGTCTAGTCTGTTTGTCATCTGCCGACTTAATTGCCCACCTGACCAGAACTCTCATCCCGTGGAAATTGGGGTCCCTGCAACGAACCCCCCAGTCCGAGACAACCCTGGAACAGTAGCTGGGAGCCATCTCATCAGCCCTTGGAGTCGCATGGATTTTTCCATAGATTTCCTCCCTTTAACTTCTGCCCTGACTGATTGGACACTTTCAGACACAGTCTTGAAACTGAAAAGAATTGGTATTACAACTTCTGTCCACTTGTGCTGGAATTCAAATAAAACTTTGTTTGTTTTACCTGTCCAATGGCCTCAAACTCAAATATATTAATTTGGTGCCTTCAATATCCTGCTACACTCTGCAGGAAAATTAATCCACATCTGTGATATTTTGTATATGTTTGACCCAGAGAGTGACCCTATTAGGAGGTGTAGCATTGCTGGAGTAGGTGTGTCACTGTGGTCATGGGGTTTAAGACCCTCATCATAGTTACCTGGAAGCCAGTCATCTCCTCTTTGCCCTCAGAACAAGATGTTGAACTCTCAGCTCCTCCTACAACATGCTGGACTTTTCCATACTGGACTGAACCTCTGAGCCTATATGCCAATCCATATTAAATATTCTCATTATAGGAGTTGTATTGGCCATGGTTTCTGTTCACAGAAGTAAAACCTTAATTAAGATAACATCTAATTTAAGTTGTCATTATTTTAATCTATGAATAAATCAAAAAGTATATATACACTATTGGTTATATTGGGACACCAATTATTAAAACTTTTTGATTGTTTGAAAGCCTTCCCTTTCTATTTGGAAAGGTTTGTTGTTGTTGTTGTTTTCTTTTTTACTAGTAATGATATACATGGTCACATCAAAGTCTTGAGCACACATATTGGAAGCAGTTCTTAACTCCATTCAACTTTAAACTTTAAAATTTGTGTATTAGTGCTCTCTCTGTATATAATATTTATTACATTGACTTATGGAGGGTCTAAGAGAGCAGAATAAACCCCATTTTGAAAGGTTAAGTGGAAAACCCCTTGCTATAATCCCATTTTAGTGACAGAAGTGTAAGGATGTCTATGAAAGAACACAGAAGACTATCAAAATTTCACCTTGAAGTGGCAGGTATTGGTTGCAGACCACTAACCTAAGTGAATGAGAAGATTAAAAAAAAAATGAGAAGAAAATTCACTAAACATTTCATTACCTAGTTTTGAAGCCATTTACTCTCTATGTATGCTTTCCAACAACAGCATGACCAAACAGCCATGTTGAGGAAATATTATTAACAAAATACTACTGATCTTTAAAGACTTTTAAGCTGAGAATAAAAGATTTCCTCAGCTTAAAAGATAAAAGATGTATCTCTGAAAAAAGATAAAAGATTTATCTTTATCAGAGATGCTGTGTCAGTTTCTTTGTCCACAAGGGGACATCTGAGCACCTGCTTGATTTCTTCCTAGGTTTCTGCCCTGATTTTCTTTTTTTTTTTTTTTTTTTTTTTTTTATTAGATAATGTCTTTATTTACATTTCAAATGTTATCCCCTTTCCTGGTTTCCCCTCAGAAAACCACCTATCCCCTCCCCTATCCCCTTCCTCACCCACCCACCCAGTCCTGCTTCCTGGCCCTGTCATTCCCCTACACTGGGGCATAGAGCCTTCACAGGATCAAGGGCCTCTCCTCCCATTGATGACCAACTAGGCCATCCTCTACTACATATGTAGCTGGAGCCATGAGTCCCACCATGTGTACTCTTCGGTTGGTGGTTTAGTCTCTGGGAGCTCTGAGGGTACTAGTTAGTTCATATTGCTGCAGACCCTTCAGTTCCTTGGGTCCTTTCTCTAGCTCCTCCATTGGGGACCCTGTGCTCAGTCCAATGGTTGGCTGAGAGCATTCACCTCTGTATTTGTCAGGCACTGATGGAACCTCTCAGAAGACAGCTAAAACAGGCTTCTGTCAGCAAGCACTTGTTGGCATCCACACTAGTATCTGAATTTGGTGATTGTATGTGGGATGGATCCCCAGGATGGGCAGTCTCTGGGATACCTTTCCTGTAATCTCTTTTCCACAATTTGTCTTTGTATTTGCTTCTGTGAGTATTTTGTTCCCACTTCTAAGAAGGACTGAAGCACCCACATTTTGGTCTTTCTTCATCTTTTGCTTCATGTGGTCTTTGAGTTTTATCTTGGGTATTCCCAGCTTTGGGGCTAATATCCACTTATCAATGAGTGCATACCATGTGTGTTCTTTTGTGACTGGGTTACCTCACTCAGGATGATATTTTCTAGTTCCATCCATTTCCCTATGAATTTCATGACTTCATTACTTTTTAATAGCTGAGTAGTACTCCATTGTGTAGATGTACCACATTTTCTGTATTCATTCCTCTGTTGAGGGACATCTGGGTTCTTTCCAGCTCCTGGTTATTATAAATAAGGCAGCTATGAGCATAGTGGAGCATTCTTGTTATATGTTGGAGTATCTTTTGGGCATATGCCCAGGAATGGTATTGTTGGGTCCTCAGATAGTACTCTGTCCAACTTTCTGATGAACTGCCACACTGATTTCCAGAGTGGTTGCACCAGCTTGCAATCCCACCAGGAATGAAGGAGTGTTCCTCTTTCTCCACAACCTCACCAGCATCTGCTGTCACCTGAGTTTTTGATCTTAGCCATTCTGACTGGTGTGAGGTGGAATCTCAGAGTTGTTTTGATTTGCATTTCCCTGATGACTAAGGATATTGAACATTTCTTTAGGTGCTTCTCAACCAATCATTATTCCTTAGTTGAAAATTCTTTGTTTAGCTCTGTACCCCATTTTTAATAAGGTTATTTGTTTCTCTGGAGTCTAACTTTTTGAATTCTTTGTACATATTGGATATTAGCCCTCTATCAGATGTACTGTTGGTAGAGATCTTTTCCCAATCTGTTGGTTGCCATTTTGTCCTATTGACAGTATCCTTTGGCTTACAGTTTGCAATTTTATGAGGTCCCATTTGTCAATTCTTGATCTTAGAGCATAAACTATTGGTGTTCTATTCAGGAAACTTTCCCCTGTGCCCATGTACTCAAGGCTCTTCCCCACTTTCTTTCTATTAGTTTCAGTGTATCTGGTTTTATGTGGAGGTCCTTGATACACTTGGACTTGAGCTTTGTACGAGGAGATAGGAATGGATCAAGTTGCATTCTTCTATATGCTAACTGCCAGTTGAGCCAGCACCATTTGTTGAAAATGCTGTCTTTTTTCCACTGGATGGTTTTAGCTCCCTTGTCAAAGATCAAGTGACCATAGGTGTGTGGGTTCATTTCTGGGTCTTCAATTCTATTCCATTGCTCTACCTGCCTGTCACTGTACAAATCCCATGCAGTTTTTATCACAGTTTCTCTATAGTACAACTTGAAGTCAGGCATGATGATTCCCCCCGAAGTTCTTTTATTATTGTGAATAGTTTTCAATGTCCTAGGTTTTTTGTTACTCCAGATGAATTTGCAATTTGCTCTTTCTAACTCTGTAAAGAGTTGAGTTGGTTTTTTATAGGGATTGCACTAAATCTCTAGATTGTTTTCAGCAAGATGGCCAATTTTACTATATTATTTCTGTCAATCCATGAGCATGGGAGATCTTTCCATCTTCTGAGATCTTCTTCTATTACTTTCTTCAGAAATTTGAAGTTCTTGTCATACATATCTTTCACTTGCTTCGTTAGAGTCACACCAATGTATTTTATATTATTTGTGACTATGTGAAGGGTGTTGCTTCCCTAGTTTCTTTCCCAGCCTCTTTATCCTTTGTGTAGAGGAAGGCCTCTGATTTGCTTGAGTTAATTTTATATCCAGCCATTTTGCTGAAGTTGTTTATCAGGTTCAGGAGTTCTCTGGTGGAATTTTTGGGGTCACTTAATGTCTCGCCCAACCTTGACCAGCAAGGAAGACGCAACACACTCGTACTCTTCTTCAGCAGTTTACTCAGGAACCTTTAACAATCTTCTGACTTCTCACTTCTCCCTTTCCCCTGGGCCAGCCAGTCCAGATATACTATCCCCAAGCCAATCAGAGCTGGGAGTGTACTGCTTCAGTATTGGCCAATGGTTGCATCAAGCCATTTCTGACACCACCCCTTGCCAAAGAAGGAGTTGTTCATCATGGAAAGCACTCACTGTCGGGCTAGCAGAAGGTGGAAAGCCGCGCCATTTTAAGGTGCAGCTTGTCGCAGCTCTCCACAACTTAAGTATATAATCATATCATCTGCAAACAGTGATCTTTTTACTTCTTCCTCTCCAATTTGTATCCCTTTGATCTTTTGTTACCTCATTCCTCTGGCTAGGACTTTGAATACTATATTAATAGGTAGAGAGAGTGGGCAGCCTGTCTATTCCCTGATTTTAGTGGAATTACAGAGGTAAGGAGGACTCAGTCTCTTCCTCCTGGAACTTCACCTCAAAGGATTGAGCTGATAGCATTAACATCAGCTCTCATCACGGGAAAAGGCCTGGCTGTTAACATCTATACAGATAGCCCATATGGATTTGCAACCACTCATGTGCATTGATCCATTTATCATGAATGGAGGGCTTCTAACATCAGAAGGAAGAATTATCAAAAATAAATAGATGAAATTCTACAATTTTTAAATCCCTCTGGTTGCCAAAAAAAAATTGGTAATCATTCATTGCCCAGGACACCAAAAAGGAACAGTACCAATGGTTAGATGTAAACTGGCTGATTAGGCTGCTAAGGAGATAGCCTTAAAGGAAACAGCCATCTCTGTGTTGGCCACTGTCCTACCTGAACTAGCCAGAGCAACTGGTATATACAGAAGAAGAAATTAAATGGGCTTGTGGTGATTGACTGAAGGAAAACTAATACTACCTGCCTTTTTAACAAGAACTGTCCTCAGAAAAATCCAAAGTCAACCACATAGGTGTCACACAAATGGCAGAGGCAGACAGGCAATCCAAAATTATTTTCAAGGACATACAGAACACTCTTGAGAATATAGTAACAAACTATGAATCTTGTGAGCTGACCAAAATTCCCAGTAACCCCAAACATCCATCCACGTTGATTACTGTGAGGTAAGAGACCAGCGCATGCACTGGGAAAATTGATACGGCAATACGTATCTGTTTAGTATTTGTAGACACTTTCTCTGGATGGACAGAGGCATTTCCAAGTTAGGCTGAGACAAGCATAGTGGTCAAGGAATGCTGGAGGATATCTTACCCAGGTATAGATTTCTTCATATGGTAGGATGTAGACCTGTGTACCACAGGATTTCCACGGAGATCTCTGGCCTGTCCCTTCCAAAGCTTCTGCTGCTGCAGTTGGCTTCACCTCAGTCTCTGCCAGGCCTTCCAGGTTACTCGGTTACTGCCCTACATTGAGTTGGGTTGGGCTAGGCCTATGAGAGGCCGAGGCTGAGAGGTAGACTAGCCAGTGAGGGGTGCAGCAAACCTTCAGGCGGCATTTCGGGAGAGCAGACCTCTTCCGAAGTGTTACAGCTCTTAGAACAAAAGGCTTGGACTACAAAGTAGTTCTCAAACGCCTTTAATTTCCTGGATAGGATTTATATACAGTTTTGGGGGTGATTCAGGGTTCGACAGCTGAGAAATTGGCTTGGTCCAAAAACTTGGTGAAACCTTATTTGTATGTGGGAAGGCTTGGTGCTGCTTCTAAGTGACCAATATCACACACCTCTCTGTTGGGGGCATTGATTGGGGAGGCTGTGGCTGAGACAGAAGACAGGGGCTCAGGAGGCGTAGCCAAACACCTTCCATCCCATGCAGGTAGAAATAACCACCCACCATGTCTCCAGGGTTCCAGACCTTTGCTCGACTGGGACCAGGTTGCCTATCACAGCTTATCGCCCCATAGTAGTATATTCGTCAGAGTTCTCTAGAGTTACAGAACTTATGCGCAGTTCCTAAGTAGTAAGGGAATTTGTTATGATGACTTACAGTCTGTAGTCCAGCTCCCCAACAATGGTCAGCTGTAAATGGGAAGTCCAAGGATCTAGTAGTTGCTGAGTCCCACAAGGCTAATAGATTCCAACAGATGTGCTGTCAAGTACATGCAGGCAGGTAAGGAAGAAGGAATCTTCCTTTTTCCAATGAACTTATGTAGATCTCCAGCAGACGATGTGGCCCAGATTGAAGCTGTGTACCACTGTGGATGGATCAGGGACTTGTATTTCTCCAGGCTGACCTTGAATTCAGAGATCTCCTTGCCTTACTCTCCTGGGATTCATAACCACTATGTTTCAAGGTCTCCATGCCAAGATCCAGGTCAGAAACTCGTGTCTCCCAGCCTCAAGATCTGGATCACAGGTGATCCCTCCAATTCTGGATTGTTATTCATTTCAGATATAGTCAAGTTGACAACTAGGAATAGGCATTACAATCCACCCCTTGTCAACTTGACACAAATAATGTATCATGTCCCCATGAGACATCAAGGATAAAAATATGCCTAGCATGATTTCTTGCACAATCACGAACATATTTGGAAATTTGCAATAGAGCAATGTCCCTTGGGAACATTCTTTTAGTATCTCAACTTAAATATCAATTAATAGTGTGTTCTTAACAAAATAAAACAAAAGCGTTCATATTACTTTACAATCCTCATTTCTCCCACTGGTTATGTGGTCTTAGCTGGTATTTATAACTACCTTCATCTATTACCTATTCTGAATTTCCTCTCCCCTCTGCAAGCACATCAGCAGGTCTTGGCCCTTTTCCAGGAGAACTTACCTATACCTTCATTCCTGGATGGTCTGTGCCCTTTGTCATCATGCTTGGATTAGCCTGTTGTTCTTTCCCATTGACTTTAATCACAGGACATGGTAGTAGCAAGAGATACCCTAATGAATATATGCATACCATATGTATACAGGATCCCATGGAAGCTAGAAAAGTACCTTTGATCACCCAGAAGTAGAGTTAAAAGTGTTTGTGAGCCTGTGCCATCACAAGAGCCGTGATTGTTCTTAGACACTGAGCTATCTTTATAGTCCCAGTACTTCACTATATTTAAGGAAAACAATTTTATATAGTAGATTCAGAACTCCCAGAGGAACTAAAGTTAAAGAATTCCTGAATCTGCTTCAGATTTGATAGGATATTTATAATTGGGACAGTTACTTAATTTCACTGGATCTTTTCAAACAAAATGCTGAGAGCAATACTTATTTCACATAGACAAGGAATAAATGATGCTGAGAATATAAGAAAGACTCTTCCTTAGGGAAGAGAACAACATACTGATTATCTAATAGCAAATTGACAGCCCTGAAACCATATGTACAAGTACATTATTCAGACAAACAGATTGTACTTACATATTTAGAATATGTATTTGTATTTTTATATATGTAACAATATTAATGAACAAAGAGGTTATAAATGAATGTGAAAAAGAGAAATCAAAGAATGTAAAAGTGTATTCTTCTGAAGAAAGAGGGGGTTATTTAATTATATTAACCTAAAAAATAAATCAATAGTTATACAAACACTAAAGAACTAAGGAAGACAAAGGAAAAACTTGAATAATCAAAATAGTCATTCTGGGATTTACTTGATATGTTATAGATGTCATCTACTTACCATCTGCATTTGTGTTTTTTTTTTTTACAGTTTGCTTAGTCATGTCACATACGGGTGGGGGGAGGTTAAAAGACAATTTGGGGAAGCAGTTTTTCTCTTTCTATCACGAGATCTTGAGCTAGAACTCGGACTATCTGACTTGCAAAACAGACACTTTCACCTGTGGAGCCTTCTTCCCACCCTCACACCTTTTCAGAAATGTTCAAATATGTAAGTACATTTATATTATTACATTGAAGAAAATATACCACAATGATTTATATGTGTACTTTATTGTTTAATTAATGAGATGCTAAGCTTCTTTAAATGTAATAACTATATTCTATTTATCTAAGATAGAGTGTGTAGACCATAATCCCTGTTGAGTGAATTAGTAAGCGTTCAGATCTCATGTGACTTTGACACATTTAGGTTTCATTTATTTTTCCAAATCATACATGTGATTTTATTTAGCTTAGAAAAGAGTTGTATTGAAGCATAAAATGCTTTTTCTCACATGCCAAAGTTCTTTTGCAAAACTAGATTCTCTCCATCTTTGAGTAGCCTGTTTGCAAACCTACAAGGAATTCTTTTGAACTATTAAAATGTGAGGAGTATATTGTGGCCTCACAAAACTCCATGGTGATTAGAAAATCCAGGGTGAATTTTCTCTCAGAGATCGAAGAATACCATGCCCTAAAGAACAAGTTAAACAGCATGTGTTTTTAAAAAAATCCATTCTAAATGAACATTAAGATTAAATGTTTATTTTCCTCCCATGTTGTATTCCTTAGAGCTATTATGTAAGTTGATGAATTATTTATTCATCAAGCAATTGTGAGTTGTGGGTGCCTGGAAATGAACTCTGATTGTCTGCAATAGCATCACATGTTCTTAACCATCTCCCCACTCCTCAAATTTATTCCCCTTGCTTTACAATTGAATTTATTCTCTAATGTCTATAGATTCATTTTTCTAGTATCAGTATTTTTTACACAAGAAGGTTAGTTATAAGTATAACAATGTGACCTACTATAACAAAATGACATCCGAAGATGAGAAGAGTGTTCATTAGAATCACTGGTAAAGGAAACCAAACGTGTACTTAATAGCGAACTAGATATGATATATCACAATATCCATTCCTGAATTTCATTTGGGACTGATAAAGACAAAAATTAGGTTTACAAGTTAACAAATGTGAACAAATATCAATAGCCTTCATAAAGGCTTAAACCTATCTTCTTTTCAAATTAAGGTGTATTCATTAGAGATAATTAGTTTCACAAAGAAGTTTTCCATCCAGTAAATCGTATATAAGCCCATTTTTCAATAATCATAATCCAAAGTTGATGTTAAGAATGCAAAAATCAGCTTCTAATATGACTGTTACAAAAAAAGAGATAAATCCCACTATGACTAAGATAATAGTTGTCCTGCAAATATCTTTCTATTGTCCAGAACATGATCTAAAATGTTCAAAATAATTAAAAATCAATTAGGTGAATATCAAGAAGATTTAATATGTATTCTACTTTTGTACTACCAGTAATAAATTTTAAAATAGTTTTGAAACCCTAAATCATATTAGATAATTCCATATCAAGATATAGAAAAATAAAAGTTTAAAAAGGATTATTGAATAAAAGGTAGTGAGTTCTAACAGAAACAATTGCTTTGTGAATCATTCTATCTTCCATATTTAATATCTAGAAAAATTGCTTTAAACTATTTAAAGATAATTATTCTGATATTCATCCATATGTCTAACATTTATTCAATGCTCAACATTTTCTGTTTATGAATATTAACAAATTTTAACTTTGTAAGAAAATCAAAGTATTGAAGATTAATAAAAATATCTCAAAGACAATGTACAACAAACTCTGACACATAAGACTACCAAATATTAGGTATAATTATGAGCACAAATAAATACATCTGTATAATACCAAGAGATTTATTATTTCCATAGTCTTCACATGAATCATAAAAATTGCAGTTTTCTTGCACATGCAGAGATATTTCTGCTGCTTATTTCTTAAACATCACAGAATAGCAATTTCTGTAGTATCGTTAAACTAGGTATTATAATCAATCTCAAAATTATATAAAGCACCCAGAAAAGTACACATTTATGTAAATACTAAATTTTACATAAGTTATTTGAATATCCTCTTGTTTTCTTCTTATTCTGTTGTTTTGTGACAGTATTTTAGCACAAACTGAACTTACTGGAAGCCTGCCCAGCCTTAGGGGAACAGGTGCTGAAGTGGGACACAGCATCTGATGCACTTCAAAAGATTGATGATCTCTAGCCTTTTAATTCTTTCTTACTATTCTATGCTAAAAACTTAACTGTTTATTACCGTTCTGAGCTTCACTAGGTACTGGGGAAACTTAACTCTTTATCTCTTCATTATTTATTTTATAATTCTCTGTACTCGATTAAGCACTGGGAAACTTAACTCTGACTTACTTTATAAACTTACTTTATAATTCTATGTGCTTAAGAACTAAAACTTGACTATTGTTTAGTTTATAAACTTACTGTATAATTCTCTGGCAATTAACATAAGTTGTATAGCAGTAGGGAATTAAGTAGTGTATTTATTAGTAATGCTCATTTCTCAATTGCCCAGAAGCCTCACCTCTCATTGACCAGATGAGGTGGAGGCTTGGAGCATTTAACTTTTATTGAATCAGGAAAAGAGAGTCGTGTTCACGAAGGAAACATTTTACACAAGCAAATATGCATAAACACACACATTCATATAAACACACCCATACATACATATACTCATCGATTTGCCTCATCAACTTACATACATATGTACACACAACCGTACTTAAATATGCATTTATTTGGTGGATGGAGCAAAAGCTCAAGTGCCAGCACAGAAAGAGATCACTCATTCTGGATGAAAGATAAGTTCCAACCATTATTACATAGAGAAAGAAATAAATGAAAGGCACCCAAGTCTGTAGGGGGAAAGCCCTGCCCTTGTCCTTTACTGTTACTGCTGTTAAGTAAATCCCTGCCCCAGGATAAGAAGCACCTGCTTACTCTGCTCTCTCTTGAGCTCCTTATGCTCTGGTCTTTTCTCCTTCTCCTTCTCCTTCTCCTTCTCCTTCTCCTTCTCCTTCTCCTTCTCCTTCTCCTTCTCCTTCTCTTTCTTCTTCTCCTCCTTCTCCTCCTCCTCCTTCTCCCTTCTCCCCTCCTCCTCTTCCTCTTCCTCCTTCTCCCTTCCTCCTCCTCCTCCTCCTCCTCCTCCTCCTCTTCCTCCTCCTCCTCCATCTCCTTCTCCTCCTCCTCCTCTTCCTTCTTCTTCTTCTTCTTCTTCTTCTTCTTCTTCTTCTTCTTCTTCTTCTTCTTCTTCTTCTTCTTCTTCTTCTTCTCCTTCTCCTTCTCCTTCTCCTTCTCCTTCTCCTTCTCCTTCTCCTTCTCCTTCTCCTTCTCCT
>JADRCD010233260.1:0-20582 GCA_019843815.1 Montemys delectorum | reverse complement strand
GCACTTAGGGGGCAGAGTGAGGTGGATTTCTGAGTCTAGAGTGAGTTCTAGGACAGTCAGAGTGATACACAGAGAAACCCTGTCTCAAAAAAAAAAAAAAATTAAAAAAAAACAAAGCCAAAACACATTAACACAAGTATAGGCCTGAGCCAGAAGTGCACCTTGAAGTCACTAGAAGTCACAAAGAAGTCTTTAGCGTGTTCAGACAGTAAATGAACTGTTGCCATACCCTCTAGGAAACTAAGTTTCAGTTTATTCCTTACAGTGAAATATTGGTAAATTTGCTATGATAAATACAGTATAGTTGGCAGCTAGAGAGATGGCTCAGCTGTTAAGAGCACTGACTGCCCTTCCAGAGGTCCTCAATTCAAATCCCAGCAACCACATGGTGGCTCACAATCATCAGTAAAGAGATCTGACGCCCTCTTCTGGTGTGTCTGAAGACAGCTACTTACACATACTTACATATAATAATAAAAATAAATAAATCAAAAAAATACAGTGTAGTTTTGGTATGCTTGTTCTTATATGTAATGAATATTACTGTTCATAATTCAGGAGGATTCTCATCTTTCTAATGCTCTGGGACCACATTTATATTCACTGTTGTGTTGGCCACCATTCACATACTATAACAAAGCCCTTGAGAAAGGTAACTTAAGAAGAAAGTTTTGGTGGCGGGCAGTAGTGGCGCACGCCTTTAATCCCAGCACTTGGGAGGCAGAGGCAGGTGGATTTCTGAGTTCGAGGCCAGCCTGGTCTACAGAGCAAGTTCCAGGATAGCCAGGGCTACACAGAGAAACCCTGTTTCGAAAAACCAAAAAAAAAAAAAAAAAAAAGAAGAAGAAAAAGAAGAAGAAAGATTGGTGTTAGTTTACAGTTTCAGCCCATTGTCACTAGGCCCTGCTGTTTTGATGCTAGCAAGACAGAATGTAGTGGTGGAGCACCTTATGGCAGCCAAGAAGAGGACAGGAGTGGGCCAGGCTCCAGTTTCCCATCAAAGGCACACCTCTCCTGACCTAATGGCACTTCACTGTGCCTCATCTCTCTCTGGGAACTCAGGGCTCCCTAGTGTACATGAGGCCCTGGATTAGATTCCAGGGCACCATCCACCACCACCACCCCCAAAAAATTGCACAAAGCCTAACCCATGAGGGGCTGACAGCCTGTACTCCAAAACTATTTGTCCTGCAGCAGAAATTCAGTCTTACTGGTCCTCCTTCACCTAGCAGCGTTTGAGCTGACGCATGTCATATAGATGAATAACAAGGAGTGTACATGTTACAAGGTAAGACATTTCATTTTCTTTTATTTAGTATCTGTAATCTCTGATTTTTAAAATTAATTTTTAGACCGTCTTACAGAGGCCTCCTTATGGCATAATGAACTTACCAAAGAAGAACTGGCTGAGAAGCTGAGTTCTACCACGAAGAGTGCAGATCACTTGAACGGCCTGCTTCGGGAGACAGAGGCTACCAACGCCATCCTCATGGAGCAGATTAAGGTCTGGGCGGAAGCTGCCTACCCTGAAATGCTCTATGGCAGCCGCTTCTCTAACCTGTGGTGTATGTGTGCCCTACTTACAAGTTCACATTTCAGATGCATCCATAGCATCTGTGTTATTTCTATTAGATTCCTCGTGATGGGAACTATTGCTTTTACATTTTTTAAATACTGTTAATTCGTACTTTTTTTAAGAAAATGTAGCAATTGGGCAGTCATTTCCCAGTCATTGTTCCTCGTAGACTCAAATAAAACATGATCATATGTCCTTGAATACTAAGGACAAAGGAGCATCAATAATTCAAGGCATCCCCTCCCTTCTTCTCCCCATCTCTTCCCTGTTCTCCTTCCCCTTCCCTCTTCCCTCTTTCCCTGTTCCTCTCTCCCTCTCTGCTTCTCTCTCCTTCTCTGCTTCTCTCTCTCTCTCTCTCTCTCTCTCTCTCTCTCTCTCTCTCTATCTCTCTCTGTCACTCCTCTCCTCTTCTCCTATTTCTTAGAAGAAACCCTGGGCTGCTTTGAACTTGTTATAAAGCCACAGATGGCTTTGCATATCTGATTATCCTATACCTCTACCTCCTGAGTGCTAATACTACAAGCATGTAGGACTACAGCTAAGAATGCTCAAATGAGATATTTTCTTCCTTCTAAGAATGATCCAGCACTTGGGAGACAGAAGCATGTGGATCTCTGTGTGTTCAAGGACAGCCTGGGCTATAGAACTAGTTCCAGGACAGCCAGGACTTCACAGAGAAACCCTGTCTTGAACAAACCCCCCTCCCAAAAAAAAAATTAATCTTCATAGTGACTAGAGAGCCTTAAGAGAAAAAAGCTGAAACTGAGCCAGACATAGAAGTAACACACACGTTTAAGCCAGCACTTGGGAGTCAGAGCAGGCAGATACCTGATTTCTTTTTTAACTTTTTTTTTTAAGATTATTATAAATGAGTACACTGTAGCTATCTTCAAACACACCAGAAGAGGGCATCAGATTTCATTATGGGTGGTTGTGAGCCACCATGTGGTTGCTGGGATTTGAACTCACGACCTTCTGAAGAGCAAACAGTGCTCTTACCCACTGAGCCATCTCACCAGCCCAAATATCTTATTTTTAAGGCCAGCTTGGTCTACATAACAAATTTCAGAATTCCAGGTCAGCTGCAGCTGCAAAAACTAAGTCCTAAAAACTAAATGGATGAATGATTATTGGGGAGGTGGCAGAGGCAGGCAAGAGGCAGCAACGGCAGCTTGTAACAATGGTTGGCAAAACCGAAACTTGTAGCTGCCAGGCAACAAACACGTGCTCCTGCTTCCACCTCTATGTAGAGCTATCAGCTGTCCTTTCAGGTTGGTTTTTATACTGAATTATGTTTATAGTGACATCCAAATACTTTAATGTACATCTCTATAGGTTTCCACTTTGTCAAGCACCATCATGTCGAGTGTCACTGACTAGTTCTACTTCTATAGATCATATAATTAAATGTATTACACGTACGGTATTTCTTAGACCTCTATCACGTTTTTAAGTGATCCTGGATCTTAGGAGAGTAGGCCAACTTTTCTATACCATAAAAAATAACAGTTTTACTTAAAGCATTCAAATTATCCTCAAAGATGGGCAGGAACAGGGCTGGAAATATGGCCCAGTGCTTAACATATGGACTGTTCTTGCAGTTTCAATTCCCAGCACCCATGTAGCTCTGATTCCAGGATCTTATGCCTCTGGCCTAAGTGAGTAATTGCACTCACGGACATACCCCCCTTCTACTCCCAACACACACAAATTTAAAAATTAACAGAGTTTTTAGGTTTTGGTTGGGTTTTTTTGGGGGGGGCGGTGTTTTTGATTTTTGGTTTTTAACTTTGTACTACTTTTCAAATTCTCTCTCTCCATTTTTTTTCTGGTAGTGTTTTATAATATCTCATACTCCTTAGTGTTCCTGAACTGAGCTTGGTTTAATAAAGTATTATTTGCTCTGGACATCCTGATAGCCTGCCTCTGCAAATGGGGCCAGGGAAGGGGTCAGTGGAGGCTGCAGATGTCCCCTCCCCACCTGCTCCCAGAGCACGTGTCCTCAGAGTAGGAGGAGGAAGTGCACTTGCCCGCTTGTGGCTCTGGCTGTTCATTTAGTGCTTCTGTCACTCACCAGTGTTCAGCATCTCTGCGATGTCTGTGCTCGGGCAGGGACATCTCATACAGAGCTTCTGGATGCTTCCACTGGGTGCTTCTGCTCTTCTTCTCCTTGGCAATGTTAGGACAGCTGTCAGACTGCGTCACCTGCTCCTCGGTTTACTCTCTGCCTGAGTTAGTTACTAGCTCTCACTGTTGTCTCCGCTCCAGTTTTGTTTTCATGAGGCGGGGATTGCCCAGGGAGAAGATGGGAATGTGTGTTTTCAGTTTGTGTCTCCACACTCTCTGATAACTAACCTCTAACGCCAGCTTCTCAAGAGCGAAGTAAGAAGACTGGAAAGAAACCAAGAGCGCGAGAAGTCTGTGGCTAACCTGGAGTACTTGAAGAATGTCTTGCTGCGGTTCATTTTCCTGAAGCCCGGTAGTGAAAGAGAGAGGCTTCTTCCTGTGATAGACACCATGCTTCAGCTCAGCCCTGAAGAAAAGGGAAAGCTTGCCACAGTTGCTCAAGGTATGTGATGGGAGTCATTCACTGGTGTGTGATCCTGGGCGCTAACCATTGCTCTTGCATAAGAATTGATGTGTACATGTAACCTTTTCTGTTTAAATTTTATTCATTTGGATTACTTTCGTCATACATATAACTAGTGTTGTAAATCTGGCTCTTTAACATTTGAGTCAGTCGCAATAAATACATCAGTAAGTTCAGTACATAACAAAACACAGTGTGACCTAGCTCTGAAAAGCACACCTGTATCCTGGTGTTGAGTGGGCTGTGTCTAGTTTTTAATGTGCGTTCACATGTTCCCTCCTCCCTCGCCTCCCCTGCTCTACTCCCACTCCTTGACAGTAGAGGGACAACGCTCATGTGACCCAATGCTTGTCTCTGGCTAGTAGTCCACTCTTCAGGTGCTGTCCCATGGTGACTGGAATGCTCACATCAATGAGGTTAACAGTGTTTCTGTAGGCTCCTTTGAAATGCTATGGGTGATAGACCTGACTTGAAAATGCAGGTTTAGGAATCACGATTTTACTTTTGAGTTGGTCTAGAATGTTTTCATTCTCAAGCATACAAAGAAAATACAGCACTGTCCCTCGTAGCTGTCATCAGTCTCTGGTTTTCAACTCATGGCCAGTTTTTCCAGCAGATGTAGAACTAGAGGCTCACAGTCTCCTCCTACCACACCATGAATGTGGTGGGAGTGCAAATCAGTTTCTACTCTGCCGTTAGTTGGCACTCTCCGTCAAGCTTTGTTTTGTTGCAGTTTTCCAGCTTTAGTTGAGTGAAGAGTTGTGAGGGTCTAGTTGTTTGGATTTGTCTGTTTTGATCCCCTCAGAGTTACAATAAGTCGTGTATTTAACTTAATATACCATTTATGAATTGAAGAAACTGATCATTTTTCCATAGCAGTCCAGCATTTTGAATTCGGTATTTATAGGAGCATTACACTTTTTCAAATACAATTTTCTGATTACATCCAGGTGAGCGCCAAGAACACCTCACAAGTGTACTGAGTACTTACTATGGCATTGCAGTACTAGGCCCAAATGTATAGATGCCAACTTGTGACTGATGTTCTCATCTTGATGTTCCTCTATCCCCTATACATCTAAATAAACTAATAAATTTAGAATGGTCCTTGAATTTAAGGCACTTGGTATTCCTAGTAAGACTTAACCTGCTGGACCTCACCCAAGATTTTACATTCTTAGCAACCTGATGCTTGTGGTCTGGGGCTGTACCGGAGGAGTTCTTTATCTAGAGGACCGAGAGGACTCGGGCTGAATGTTTGGCAGTTTTATTTACTTCATGTTGAGTACGGTAGTTCCTTTGAATCTGCTTTCATGCAACCTGCCTGCCTTTTTTTTTTTTTTTTTTTTTTTTTTTTTAGATTTATTTATTTTATTTATATGAGTACACTATAGATGTCTTCAGACACACCAGAAGATGACATCACATCCCAAGAGATGGTTGTGAGCCACCATGTGGTTGCTGGGAATTGAATTCAGGACCTCTGGAAGAGCAGTCAGTGCTCTTAACGGCTGAGCCATCTCTCCAGCCCTTTTTTTTTTGTTGTTGTTGTTTTTTCGAGACAGGGTTTCTCTGTGTAGCCCTGGCTGTCCTGGAACTCACTCTATAGACCAGGCTGGCCTCAAAACTCAGAAATCCACCTGCCTCTGCCTCCCAAGTGCTGGGATTAAAGGCGTGCGCCACCACTGCCCGGCTGCAACCTATCTTCCTAATGAAGAATGTTCTCAGTACTTAGAGTACTCCTGTTTCTCCCTACTGAAGTACAGGTTGCCATAGCCACTGTTAACAATAACCAAATACAGCCAGGCATGGTAGTATATATGTTTAACTCCACCATTCAAAAGGCCGGGGCAAGAGGATACAAGAGTTTAAGTGTTTGCCCCCAGGCTACAGAGTGAATATTGGGCTTTATAACCAGACCCTATCTCAGACAACAAAAAATGTCAGTATGAGAATAGACTGTGTACTTGTGTATTGTTCATCTGTCGTTGTATGTATCTGTGGTATATGTCCTGTGCATCCTTGCCATGGCACACACGTAGAGGTCCAAGTACAGTTTCCAAACCTGAGTTCTGTCTTTCCACTATGTGGATTCCTGGTATCCAGCTCAGATCATAGGGTTGGCAGCAGGCACCTTTATCTACTAAGCTATGTTGCTAGCCATATATTTTAATAAATAATTATCCTTAGTTGCTTTTATATATTGTTTTAATTCTCTCAAATTAAACCTACATTTTCATTATAACATTTTTGGGATTTGTTTTTGTGTTTTGTTTTGTTTTGTTTTGTTTTGTTTTATGTGAGACAGAGTTTTTCTGTAGCCCTGGCTATCCTGGAATTCACTTTTTGGATTTTTTTCAGGACATGGTTTCTCTGTGTAGCCCTGGCTGTCCTGAAACTCACTCTGTAGACTAGGCTGGCCTCGACCTCAGAAATCCACTTACCTCTGCCTCCCAAGTGCTGGGATTAAAAGCATGCGCCACTACTGCCTGGCTTTGGAATTCACTTTTTATACCAGGCTGGCCTCAGACTTAAAGATCTGCCTGTCTCTGCTTCCCAGGTGCTAAGATTAAAGGCCTACACCACCATGTTTCATTATAAAATTTACCAACACTTAAGAAATGAAATGTGTTTTTTTTCTACTCAAATGCAGCTTTTAGTAAAAATATATTCTCAATCATTTATCTAGTATACTTAATATAAACTATTACAAACACTTAGTATCTCCCATTTTTTTTTCATATTTTGATTTTTATTATTCAGACCATATGTTGAAGTATCACTTTAAAAAATTTTATAGAAAGACTTAGTTGTAAACTGTCATACTAGATTTACAAAAAATATATATATAAAAAAGAACAAATTAAATATTAGAAATTATAGGAGTCTCTCCCTTAGACTGAAGGAGTCTTCTTTAATAGCCTTCAATGTAGCTTACAGGCAATCTTAAGAAATTCAAGAAGCTCATTCATGTTGTGCAAGCCCTAAAGGAAAAAACTGAGGAAACTCATTGATAATTTTCACAGCTTCATTGTAAAGTTCAAGATCAAAGCGATTACAATCTTCCTTAAACAGGTTATAAGATGCACATAGTATGGTTGCCTTGGCTGTGACTTTTCCAACTACTTCTATGATTCCAGAGATTTCTTCATCAAGTGGCTCCATCAATTCAATGGTTCCATTTTTTCCTTCTCCATCTGAAAGAATAAACATTTTTCCAGTGGGATGAATCTTTTCCAGCTTCCCCACGAAGCACACGGGCCGATCGATATACTGTGTCAACATACTGGCGTTGACGCGCGCTTTGGGGAGTTCCATTATGTCCACCATGATTCTGCCGCCAACACTCTCAACCCCAGTATCTCCCATTTTTAAGTTTAGAATTCCTTGATCTGTACAGAGGGTCCCTACAAGCTCCACTGCTGGCAGAGAAAGGAACTGCAAAAGGCAAGAAAGAAACTCAGTTCAGTGTAACTCAGCTGGTGTTCAAACTCTGGAGTCCGACACCAGGCAATTGGAGATGTGTTTCAGTAAATTACAGTTTTGGGGAAAAGTTCATAGTAAAAATTGCCATATGCACAATAAAGCTTACAATGTGACTATAGCAAAACTCTTTTGCAAAGTACGTATGATCTCTACCATGAAGATGCATTCTATAGCTTAAGGGTCTAGGAGATAGAGTAGAGGTCATCTAGCTACAAGGTACATGTGACATCTCACGTAAAGATGGGTTCTATTGACTGAGAAAGCTCAAAATAAAGGTCACCAGGTCATTAACAACATTTATGCTCATCCTTCCACTGAGGAGACAAGCTATATGCTTAACATTTCTGCTTTCTCTAGGGCAGATCTGTGAGCTTGTGTCCTCTACATTGAGCAACAAATTTAAGAAACACTAAGCTCAGAGATTTTAGAGTTTAAATAATTTCATAAGAACATAGATGGGAGTTCTCAGAGCCTAGAACTCTAAGGCATGTGTTTCTAAATGCTGTGAATGAACAGGAAAACACCAGTTCTTAAACTTCAAAGTTTATGTTTTCATTTCATTTTTTAAAATTACTGTATTAGTACTTTTCTGTACTAAATCTGTCAGTTGCTATGATAAAATACCATAACCAGAAGCAACTTGAGGAAAAAGAATGGTCTCTTTTAGCTTATTGCTCCAGAGGGGACCAGTCAGTCATAGCAGGGAAGACATAGAAGCAGGAGTAAGAGCAAGTAATGGGGCCTCAACGCCCCCCCAGAACATTCTTCCTCCAGCAAGTCCCCTTAAAGGTTCCATAACCTCCCCCAAACAGAGCCACCAGCTAGAGACCAAGGGCTCAAACACAGGAGCCCGTGCGTGGGCAACATTTCATATTCAACCCACAGTTAATGCATGAAGGTGCATGCATATACAGGTATGTACAAGCTGCACAATGCATGTAAACCCCAAGGACAGCTTTTGGAAGCCAGTTCTCGCCCTCTATAGTACGTTCCAGGAACTGAACTCAGGCCATTGGGCTTGTAAGGCAAGCTCTTTTACCCATAGAACTTATTTTAAAATTATTTGCACTTTTCTCACTGACATAGGCAATGAAAACCCACAAAATTAAAAACCCCGATGGATTAATGATTGACACAGATAGAGTTGGCAGAACAAGTGAACCAAACACAAGTAAGAAGGAATCCTGTAGAGCGTCAAGAAATAAAGGCCCAGGAAAGAAAGCGCGGGGCGGGCGGATGTGTCGTTGATGTCCTGGCCTTCCACGTGGAAGCCTTTCCCTCTGTTTCGCCTCAGAGTTTTAAGATAAGGGCTGGAGATGTAGCTCTGTACAGTGTTTGCTTAGCATGCAAAGAGGCCCTGGGTGCCATCCCCTTTGATGCCTAAATATGTGGTACATATGAGGTAGGAGAAGAGGTTCGGGAATTCAAGGTCACCCTCAGCTGACCAGTCTAAGATACAAGAGACCCTGTGTCTGGGAGAGGAGGACAGCTGCTGTTTGTTGATTTTTATAAAGTAAACTTTCTTGTAGGGGAAAAATGCTTTCTAATGACTTGAGAAAGTTTCCTAGACCCCCTCTTATCTTAAAGAAAGATAATACGTAATAGCATCTAGGAAAAGTCCCATAGGCTTGTGACAAGTCTTCAAGATTAGAAAGGGAAATTCAAGAGGAACAACATACAGAGAAGAGAATGGAAAAGGGAGATTGTGTCTCGTCGGTGGTACCTGAGTTAGTCTGAAATTGTACTTGTTTTGGCATAAACACACTTTATAAATGGCATCATTTAACAACAATACAGTTCTAGAGGCTAGAGAGATGACTCAGTGGTTAAGAGCACTGGCTGTTCTCCAGAGGACCTGACTTCAATCCCAGCACCTACAAGGAAGCTCATACGCAGTTGTAACTATAGTAACAGGGGCCCTGACGCCCTCTTCTGACCTCTTGCACAGGCATATATGGAAATGAAATTCTCAGACACATAAAATAATGATGATAAAAGTTCTAAACGGAGAAGAGAAAGAATAGGACAGAAATAGTAAATAGATTTTTCTAAGACTGATTAAAGATTCAAACCCCAAAGATTTCAAGTTAAAAAAAAAAAAAAAGTCTACCTCTGTTCACAAAAGTTAATAAAAAAGGACCATACTAAATCAACAGTGGTATTGTTCAGGTCCCTGTCACACTGAGCTTCATCCAATACCAAGTTCCAAAGAAATTTAGAATAATAATTAATGGCTGCGTTGTGGCGCATGCCTTTAATCCCAGCACTTGGGAGGCAGAGGCAGGTGGATTTCTGAGTTCGAGTCCAGCCTGGTCTACAGAGTGAGTTCTAGGACAGCCAGGGCTATACAGAGAAACCCTGTCTCGAAAAACCAAAAAAAAAAAAAAAAAAAAAGAATAATAATTACTGTGTCTTTTATAGTGCCTGTAATCAAGGAAATAGACACTATTTACTTATGCTATGTAGTAAGTCCATACTTTGTTTTTACACTATAAGATTTAATAATTTCTACTTTTAATCTCCCCAAGGTGAGGAAGAAAGCGCTTCCCGTTCCTCTGGATGGGCGTCCTATCTGCACAGCTGGTCTGGACTGCGGTAGATTGATAGAAGAGTCTTTGGTGACTCAACAGAAATTCCTTTGGAAAAAAATGGATATCATTATTTGATCAGGAAGTGTGCATATCTGTTCACATCCCCTGATGATTGTATATATGTATGGTCCACGTATTTAGACTCTTATCCTATAGTAAAAGGACAGCAGCTTGAAGCAATGGTACCAATTGTCCACTGCCCTCTAACTCAGCACGTGGCCTCACAGTCTCTGTGATCTCCGTCCACAGAGGAAACAGTTCGTTCCTGCACTCTGGAGCCCCAGGAGACACTCATTTCTAAGTAGTACTGTGAGTTTTGATAGTAAACTAAATTTTGGTACCATAGCAACTGGGGAATTTAATCTTTTAATAATGTTTCAAGATTGAGGAAATGCTTTATTGGTAAGATTGGCATGTTTATTAAAGGATTATGAAGTAAATATGCTATGGTTAATTATGAAGATAAGTTAAATTGCAATTCAGTCAGTTGCTTTAAAATAAACCCCCTCTCCCATTTCTTATTTTCAAACTTGGCCCTAGTCCTGGTGATGCGAGGCTGACTGAACAGGTGGGCCCCACCTCAGCTGATGTGTTTCCATGGTGTCTCCAGGCTTAGTATGCTGCCACTGCTCGTAAGCCAGGAGTCAGTTTTGAGAATTCCGTGTCTCGAAACAGTGACTGTCTTTCTCAGCATTAAATCCACATGTGAACCTGGTGCTTCCAGTATTGTTCAGGTAGACTTATTTCCTAAGCATGACCCCAGAGAACTCAGGCTCACCTAAATAAGCCTTGCTGGGGGAGTGTCTCTGTCCTCATGACTCTGGAAATACTATATTGACTAGATTAAAATTGTGCTCTTAAATCAAATTCGGGGATTATATTTTAATGTGTAATTTGTTAATTAATAACCACATAGTGCTGCCTGGAGTATTAAGCTTACGGTTTATTCTCCAATTTTCAGAAACTACTTGAGTCACTATGAATATTGGTTTCTAACCTGGTTTGGCTAAAATTTGCTGCTGACATGTCGAGTTTGTTCTCTTAAAGTTGTCTGTCTCTCAGTGTTCACTCCTCCTGTGTTAGACAGACCTAGCAAGTGAATGTGCTGTTAAAACACATCCCTCTCAGAGCTGACTCTAGAAGGTGAGGTTTTCTACCTTCATAAGCTGTGAATGTGAGTATGCCCAGTGGCATCCCATGTCATTTTAGTAGTAGTTAAATGAACTCCATGATTTCTTTGGGTCTAACATGCCTTTTGAAGTCTGTATAAACTTGTTTTCAAATCTAATCTGTTCATATGAATATAATAAAAATGCCTTTTGCATGGTAAAAATTACTTTGATTACGAAAGACATATATGCTTTTTGTGACCAGCAATAAGGAACTGTAATGACTGATTTCTATTAAATGCACTTAACTATATATTATATTTTTATGACTACTGTTCTTCTGTTTTGTTTTGGTTTTTGGTTTTTTGAGTCAGGGTTTCTCTGTGTAGCCCTGGCTGTCCTGGAACTCGCTCTGTAACCAGAAATCCCTGCCTCCCAAGTGCAGATTTAATCCCAAGTGGGATTAAAGGCATGGGCCACCACTGTCCTGCAACTACTGTTCTGTTAAACACTGTCTCTTTGGGGTTTTAAATTATGTTGTGAAGTGAAGTTGCAAATTCTTTTCCTACTGTACCTCCATGGCTGGGATCTGTTGGTACTGAAAATGTTATGGACTGAGCTACCCAGAGGGCACTGTGGAAAAATTCCTCTCAGCTCAGGAATTTGAGGCCAGCCTAGTAAGGCACCCTCCTCCTAGCTTCCGAAGAGAATACAGTCAGGCATGGTGGCACATGTCTTTAATCCTAGGATACTGAGGTAGGTGGATCTCTATAAATTTGAGGCCAGACTGGTCTGCATAGGGAGTTCTAGTTTAGCTAAGGGCTATGTAGTGAGAAGAACAGAAAGAGAGACACAGACACATACCAGCTGGACCTGAAAACAACACGTATGCCTTTGGGCAATGTAGACATGGATTTAAGTAGAGACAGATACCTGGCAAAGGGTACAGTCTCAAGGTGACCTCAGGTTCTGCTCAGTTCATGCAAATTCTCATGGACTGGGCTACAGGGAGAGGCAGAGCAGAGAGAAACACTGGTCCTATGAAAACATGGGCCAGCTGAACCCTGCCTGGGAGTGAGCATGGTCGTTAGGCCTCGTAATTAATGGGTATATGGTGCTCAACCAGTTTAGTGCAATGCTCATCTCCACTGTGCCCCTAACAACTTGTTTTTGAGACTTTGTACATACCCAGAGCTGGGGCTGAAACCCCGTGTGAGACTAGGTACAGTGCTATGACTGATTCTATACCTGATCTACAGCTCGTATGAAATGCCTTTAAGTTGATACACAAAGCAACAGGTTTCCCTGTGGCATTCCCTTTGTCCTCTGTTCTCCCCCTGGTCCTCCACTGCTCTCCCCTCCCATCAGTACCTTTCTTACTGATCTCTGTTCTTTCCCCAAATCACCCTGTCTTCCACTGTCATGTCACATTAATCCTATTACCCATTTTTTTTCTCCTTCCTCTCTTGTAGATCTTTTTACCCCCTTTCATGGTCCCCTTTCTACTATAGTTACATATTTGTATACATACAAATTTACATTCTGCATATAAAATAAGATACTATTCCAGACTATTCCAGCTTTTTTGTTTTTTGGGTTTTTTTTTTGTTTTTTTTTTGCTTTAGCATGATCTCCAATGGCATTTCATTTTCCTGTGACTGCCTTGATTTCATTATTTTCTTTACAGCTGCATGAAACTCTTTGTATAAATGGATCATGCATCTGTTGATGAGTATCTAGGCTGCTTCCATTCCGTATCTGTTGAGTGTATAGCAGAAATAAACATGGATGTGCTGTATCTCCAGTGATATGTCGACTTCTTTACATATGGACCTGAGATTGCTACAGCTTTTTGAGCAACTGTCTTTCTAGTTTCTGTTGCTGCACAAAACATCATGACCCAGAAGCAACTTGGAGAGGAAAGGGTTTATTCAGCTTACACTTCCACATGGCTGTTCATCACCAAAGGAAGTCAGGACTGGAACTCACACAGGGCAGAAACCTGGTTGTAGGAGCTGATGCAAAGGCCATGGAGGGATGTTCCTTACTGGCTTGTTTCCCTTGCCTTGCTCAGCCTGGTCTCTTATAGAACCCAAGACTTCCAGCCCAGAGATGGCTCCACCCACAAGGGGCCCTACCCCCTTGGTCACTAATTGAGAAAATGCCCCACAGCTGGATCTCATGGAGGCACTTCCTCAAGAGAAGCTCCTTTCTCTGTGATAACTCCAGCTTGTGTCAAGTTGACACACAAAACCAGCCAGTACAGTAACCTTCCATCGTGTTTGTGCGGTTACATTCCCACCAGCAGTGTAGAAAGCTTCTGCTCTCCCCACACTCCTGATGGTACCCATTCTCACAGGCATAAGATGGAACTTCAAAGAGTTGAGGACTTTTAACAGTGTCCTTACACACTCTGTAAGCCCAAAGTATTGTCTACATGCATGACAACTCCCACTAGCAGAGTGTGAGGCTTCACCACGTTCATATTCTCAAAACTTCTGCTTTTTTTTTTTCCTTCCATCCCTTGTAGGTGCAGTGTGTTAGGCCATTGTGGACTCAGTTCCCCTTTCCTTAGTGACTAAAGATGCTGAGCACTTTTTCATGTATCTTGCCCATTTTAAAAATCCTGTTAGCTTTTCAAATTACCTTAAGTATCCTTCAAGTCCTCTGTCGCCTGTATGATTAGCAAATATTTTCTACCATTCTGTGATTCTGTGCATTGTCTTTTTCTTTTTAATGTTTTAAAAAGTGTGAGTGTGTGTATGTGTACCAAATGCCTGACCATAAATAAATAAATAAATAAATAAATAAATAAATAAAGGTGGGTTTCTATCCAATAAGCTGTTGGAAGCACAAAGGTCTTTTCACCCACAGATCACCAGGGAAACTCAGTGTTGTCTTTTCAAAGAAAAAGATGTATAACCTGTTCTTCTACCCAGAGGGCAGGGAGTCAGAGGTGATGAGTAGCCTGGTGATCTTCGTTACCTAAAGGGCCAGACCATATCAACCTCTCAGGTTGATTGGAGAGACTTAGAGTCTAGATGACCCTTGAATTATTTGCATAGCCAGGGGCTCCCCCCCCCCAAGCTCCCACAACCGGGGCAGGAGGCACCTAACAGCCCAGAAGACCTTTACACTATGACTGAGACCACGCCAGGTCCTTCCCTAGGCCCTTACGCTAATAAATGTAGCCTGTGTTTAAATATGCCTATAATAATGTGCCTGGTATCAGACTCCAGAAGTTTGATCCAGGCTGGCTAACTTAAGTCAAGCTGAACTAAGCTTACCTCACCCACATTCCCCTGCCAGGTGTGACACTTGCAGAAACCTCTCCCCTGCACCCTCCCACCCTCCCCTACAGCTCACAGTGTGAGGATGGAGAGGAAATCAGAAGTGCAGTTCTGGCTGAGCCAATCGGCAGGTGACACAGGGTCACGCTACATCCGCAGCCAGGACGCAAAGAGAGGTGAATCTGCATCCTGCGCTGATTCCTTTCCTATTCAGCCCAGAAGCCTAGCCTTCAGGATAGCGATGCTTACCTTCTAGTCCAGCCAGAGCTACACAGTGAGACCCTATCTCAAACACAAAGCAAAATAGAAAATATTGTCACGCCTAGCAAGTTGGAGAATGTGCCCGACCCTGAGAACAGTCTAAGAATGGATTACTCTGATAGGAAAGACATTCAGCACTTCTGTGGGAGTTTACACTCAGATTTGAGTAGTTAATGTAGTATGAGGAATTGGGGGGCAAAAGTAACTTGGGAAAGAAAGGATTTATTTAACTTACATATCCTGATCACAGCCCATCACGAAGTGAAGTAGGGGCAGGAACTCAAGCAGAAACCATGGAGAAACACTGCTTATTGGCTTGATCATCATAGCATGCTCAACTTTCTTTTTTTTTTTTTTTAGTGTGTGTGAGTATGGGTGTTTTGCTTGTGTATATGCCCGGGCACCATGCCCACTCAATGGCAGCAGAGGCCGGAAGGTAGCGTCTGACGCCTTAATGTCATACATAATTGTTAGCAGTCACAGGGATGCTAGGAATCAAACCCTGTTCTCTGGAGGAGACGTCATTGTTCTTAACCTCTGAGGCATCTCTCCAGCCTCAGCCTGTTTTTCTTATACAACTCAGAATCACCTGCCCAGGATTGGTATCATCCCCAGTGGGCCGCACCCTCTCACATCCATCATTAATCAAGAAAATGCTCTCCAGACTTGCCGACAGCCCAATCCGACTGAAAGCGTTTTCTCAATTGAGGTTCCTTATCTGAGATAACTCTTAACTTGTGTCAAGTTGGCAAAACCAAACAAACGAATACTAACCAGAACAACTATAAAGAACTGAAATGATTATGCACATTACTCAGACCCTGGGAAAAAAATAACACACTTGTTTTGTTTTCCCTGAATTTGACCATGTCATTTTGCTTCTTGAGACAGGGTCTCACTATGGAGACCAGGTTGGCTTTGAATTCAAAGATGGCTGCTTGCCTCTGCTTCCCAAGGCCAGGATTAAAGGCTTACAAGACCAATTTTCTCCCACTTGGGAGGAAAAGAAGTGACCATTACTGGTACTTCATCGGGGATATCTACTCAGTTCAACCTTCTTGGTGTGGCACCTCTAGACATCGCTCTGTTCTCATTGCCAACCGAATTTCATCAGGCTTCATTTTACATACCACCATCTATAAAATTCTGGGAAGAACAAAAGAGAGAGGCCCATTTGGGTATCCAGTACAGTAAAGGACAAGCAGACCTTCATGTAGCTCCTAAGTTGTGGAATTTCATTGTCTCTGAGCTCTGAGTACTCACTGAATTAAAGAAGGGAAGTCTGAGACTTAACTGTAATGTGGGTGCAAACACTCATGAATTATCTAGCCTAGTTCAAGACATGGAATGTTACCTCAAAAACTCCTAATCATGTCTCCCTCTGCACCCTAAAACCACATTAACCACCAACTAACTTGTGGTGCTAACCTTTGCCTTTACTTTTCAAGTCCCTCTACCTACATTTTAAAAGTCCCTGTTTTGTCTATTTTAGACTTGAGGTGAATGCCTGAGGTTAACATGACTTCTGTAGCCAGGCAGTGGTGGCACACGCCTTTAATCCCAGCATTTGGGAGGCAGAGACAGGTGGATTTCTGAGTTTGAGGCCAGCCTGGTCTACAAAGTGAGTTCCAGGACAGCCAGGGCTATACAGAGAAACCCTGTCTCAAAACAAAACAAAACAAAACAAAACAAACAAAACAAGAAGGGAAGTCTGTTCAGCCTGGAGAGATAGCTCCTGGTTAAGAATACTGTGGCTATCAGGATAGCTGGCCACTATGTCGTGAGAGCAGGCTGAGCGCTGGCTGCAGTACTCAGAGGAGCGGGGGCCCTGCACTTCACCTGGGCAGCACATTAGAGCTGGCCCTGGTGGCAGAGGTTGTGCAGGTAAGCCAGCCCTAAGGGTGTGAGCACTGAGAGCTGGCCAGCACCACTCATCTGCTGTGAGGGTCTGGGGTGATACACTACTCCACCTTACCCCTGGCCACCTGCAGTCGTTAGGAAAGCTGGCACCAAGCTCATGAGAGCTATCCTTTCCTCTCACTGGCCTTAGCACTCGCCTGGGCAACACAGTGGAGCTGGCCCTGATGGCAAAAGATTGGGTGCGTCAGTCCTAAGGGTGGGAGAGAGGGAGAGCAGGCCCAGCCCCTCACAGGCTACAGCATGTGGAAGGGTTGGTCCCTGCACCTTGGCTGGACAGCTCAGTGGGGCTGACTCTGGATCCATGGGAGTGGGTGAGCCAGCCCTGAGGGCATGAGAGCAGAAGAGCTGAGACTGCTTGCTGACAGTAGTAACTTTAGGTGGCCTAGTTAGAGAAGTGCAGGAAAACTTGCCTTGGTGATGCCAATAAGGCAGAGCTGGTGGGGCTGGCCAGCTCAGTTGCCTGCCAGGCCCAGATTCAGGGCCTTGAGTTGGCCTACCCCAAAATCTACATCATGTGTGAACTGTTGGAGTATGTGGAAGGGCAGGTCCTGCCAATCTGAAAACTGCAGGATCTCCACGACGCAGGGCAACAACAGGATAACCAGGAAGAGTCCCAGTGAGGATCCAAATATTAACAGTGTCACAGAGAAGCCAGAGACTCCAAACCAGACCCATGAACATTTGCGAGTGAAGATTTGTGGACAGAGGGGTGTACTGTGGGACACACGGTGACACACTACAGCATCCACAAGATGTCTTCTATGCTTTGTTTTCATTTTTGTTTGTTTGTATTTTCCATTAGTAGGGAGGGCAAGGGGACAGGGAGATGAATGGGACTGGGGTACATGGTTTTGAAACTCACAAAGAATCAATAAAAATTTTAAAAAAGAAAAAAAAAAAAAAGACTACCTCTGCTCTTGTAGAGGACCCAAATTTAGCTCTCAGGACCCACATTGAGGCTCACACTGAATATAGCTCCAGTTCCAAGGAGTCCATGCCTTCCTCTGGCTTACACGCAGGCAAAAATACTTACACACACAAAATAAAAAGATGTACATTAGAGGGGCTGGGGGACGGAGAGATGGCTTAGCACTTTTCTAAAGTACATCTATTTATTTGTGTATGGGAGCACAGCATGGGGTAGAGGCCACAGGACAACTGTGGAAATAGGTTGTCCCCTACCATGAGGGTCTGAGATCATCAGGCTGGGCAGCCCATTGTCTTTCCCTGCGGGGTCAGTTCCATTGTGGTGACCTTCGGTGTGGCTTTTGTTGTTGTCTTTTAATATGTACCAATTCATAAATTTGTGTATATTCCTTGGGCAGGGCCATGTTAATCTTTACTAAATTGTTCCATTTTTAGTATATGTGCTATTGAATACTATGTTTTGTTTTGTTTTTTTCTTTTTTCTTTTTGGTTTTTTTTTTTCCGAGAGAGAGTTTCTCTGTGTAGCCCTGGCTGTCCTGGAACTCACTCTGTAGGCCAGGCTGGCCTCGAACTCGGAAATCCACCTGCCTCTGCCTCCCAAGTGCTGGGATTAAAGGCGTGCGCCACCACCGCCTGGCTTGTTTTCTTTTTAATTACAGTAATTCAATGTAGGTTAAGATGGAATCTTGAAGTAGTTTTACTTGAGATTTCCTGGTGGATAAGGATGCTGAGCACTCTTTAAAAATGTTGATTGGTGCACGCCTTTAGTCCCAGCACTTGGGAGGCAGAGGCAGGCAGATTTCTGAGTTCGAGGCCAGCCTGGTCTACAGAGAGGGTGACAGGACAGCCAGGGCTACACAGAGAAACCCTGTATCAAAAAACCAAAAAAAAAAAAAAAAATGTTGATTGGCCATTTGTGAAACATAAATATTTTTAAGCCACATAAGGGACAGTTGAAATCTTCCTCTAATTGTTTCCCACACTGACAAAAGTGACATACAAAATGTCTCCTGTCCAGAAGCTTGCAATCTCTGTGCTCTGTGGTGTTCACTGAATCTTTCTTGGTACCAAGAGAAGACAAGTGCTTGCTCTCTTATCTGCTTTTCTAAGAAATGCTATGCTCTCTACTTCTTATAAGTTTTTTTTTTCTTTGCCTCTTCTGGATAGAACGCAGGATCTAGGGCATGCTAAGCAAGCATGATACCTCTGAGCCTCACCCCCGATCCTCACTGCTTCTCAACATGCTAATAGGCTGGATACAGGTGATGCTCTCCTGACAGAGCCTCTTTGAGGACCACCATCCTTTCCCGCTCCTTTTCTTAGCCAAGGAGTTAACTGAAAAGGTCACATTCCCTTGAGAGGCCTCTTCATCTCAACGCTGTGTTTACTTTTACCAGTGTTCCCAAGGAAGTGAATCTGTTAACAAACTCTGGCTATCTTGATTTCAAAATTCTGTATTACTCAGCATTGCCATTATATGGCTGCTTGATCTCAGTTTAAACTTTCAAGACAGGGTTTCTCTGTGTAGCCCTGGCTGTCCTGGAACTCACTCTGTAGACCATGCTGGCCTTGAACTCAGAAATCCATCTGCCTCTGCCTCCCAAGTGCTGGGATTAAAGGTATGTGCCACCACTGCCCGGCTGAGATTTACTTGTTTTTTACATTTGGGCTGCAGAGATGGCTCAGCGGGTAAGAGCGCTGACTGCTCTTCCAAAGGTCCTGAGTTCAAATCCCAGCAACCACATGGTGGCTTACAACCACCCGTCATAAGATCTGACGCCCTCTTCTGGTGCGCCTGAAGACAGCTACAGTGTACTTACATATAATAATAAATAAATCTTTGGGCCAGATCAAGCCTGGACTGAGTAAGCGGTGTCCATCGGAGCAAGAGGGCTCTATTGGGGTAAGCAGGGCTGACCGGAGCAAGCTGGGTTGACCTGAGCAAGCAGAGGTCCTAAAAGTCAATTCCCAACAACCACATCAAGGCTCACAACTATCTGTACAGCTACAGTGTGTACTCATGCATTAAATAAATAAATAAATAAATAAATATTTAAAAAAAAGAATTCATGAGATTACCTAGGGTAAAAGTGCTTATGAAGCTGGGTGTGGTGACACATCACCCTTTAATCCCAGCACTAGGCAAGCGGATCAAGGCCAGCCTGGTCTATGTAGGAAGTTCCCGGTTAGCCATAGTCCTACCTTAAAAAAAAATAGTAGTTATACTCCTTCATTACTGGCGGGAGTGAAAACTTGTACAACCACTTTGGAAATCAATTTGGTAGTTTCTCAAAAAAAAATGGGAATAATTCTTTCCAAGACCCAGCTATACCACTCCTGGGCATATACCCAAAGGATACCCCACTATACCACAAGGACACTTGCTCAACTATGTTCATAGCAGCTTTATTTGTAATAGCCAGAAACTGGAAATGACCCAGATGTCCCACAACAGAAGAATGGATACAGAAAATATGGTTCATTTACACAAGGGAGTACTACTCAGCTATTAAGAACAAGAACATCCATCATGAGTTTTGCAGGCAAATGGATGGAATTAGAAAATATTATCCTGAGTGAGGTAACTCAGACCCAAAAGGTCATGCATGCATGGTATTATGTACTCACTAATAAGTGGATATTTGCCAAAAAAGTACAGAATACCCAAGATACAATCCATAGAACTCAAGAATGTTAACAAACCAAAGGGCCCAAGTGAGGATGCCTCAATCCCACTTGGGAGGGAGAAGAAAGCAGTCACGGGGCTGGAGGAGGGGGAAGAGGGAGAGATCTGAGGGGAAAGGGGAACATGATCAGTTATTGGGGGGGGGG
>JADRCD010233259.1:0-20997 GCA_019843815.1 Montemys delectorum | reverse complement strand
AATACAGATGTAGAGGCTCACAACCATTCATTGAACTGAGTACACTGTCCCCAATGAAGGAGTTAGAGAAAGGTTCTATGGAGCTGAAGGGTTTGCAGCCCCTTAGGATGAACAACAATTACTAACTAGTACCCTCAGAGCTCCCAGGGACCCAACCACCAATCAAGGACTATACAGAGTGGGACTGAATGTTCTGGCAGCATGTGTATAGTAGAGGATTGCAAATTTGATCATCAGTAGGAGGAAAGGACCTCGGCCTTGTGAAGGTTCTGTGCCCCAGTGTAGGGGAATGCCAGGGCCAATAAGTGGAAGAGGGTGGGGTGGCAGGCATGGGGAGGGAGGAGGCAAAAGAAGTTTGTTCTTGTTGTTTTTGTTTGTTTGTTTGTTTGTTTTTTGGAGGGGAACCTGGGAAAGGAAAAATTTACATGTAAATAAATAAATTATCTAAAAAAAAAAAAAAGAAAAAGAAAAATAAGACTATTACCAATGTTAACAAGTCTATTATTGTTTATGGACTGTTATATACCATGTGATTTCCCCTCCTCCTGAGAGGCTGCACTAACAAAGTAGACACTTCCTTCACCACTGTACCCTAACGGCTGTGCAGCACACCCCTAGAAGTGAGCCGCACTACACCCATGACTTCTCGTATCACGTGGGGCAGTATTATGTGATGCATGGCAATTATTTGTCAATGTGTCTACACTGTGCCGCTTATCAATCAAACCGGAGAGTCAAGCATGACGAGATTTAGTTTTGTTGTCAATGTTCTGTTTTCTTGAGACAGAGTCTTGCCATGAAGCATGGGCTACTCTTGAACTAGAGCTCCCCTGCGTCTACCTTCCAAGATCTTAGATTATAAACCTGTGCATAATACCCAGCCAAACATGTATATATATATATATATATATATATTTTGGTGCACAGAGTGAACAGATTTATTACTAGTAAGGATGCAACGTCAGAAGCGGTCCTCATCTCACAGATACCAAAGGGCTTGCCTACTGAAACATGGTCAGACATTCCAGTACAGGCATTGCTCTCCAGGAATGCCAGTTAACATCAAAGGGGGTGTCAGCTACATATATCCTGCACCCTAGTCCCTTATTTTTCCCCTGACCAGGGAATCTGAGAGCCTGGCTTCGAGGTCTCGATATGAGAGCTCCCCCACCCTCAGAAAGCTGTAAGGTCAGAACAGCCCTAAGAACAGAGAACTTCTGCTATGTGGGCTCTGATTCTCCAGAGGCACTGCCTTGCCATCTGCCTCTGGTACTGGGGTCTGAACGCTCCTTGATGCCGCCATCATGCTTAGAGCCTCCTGCCGCCTCTTCACAGTGCTAATAACTTTTCTAATAAAGTCTTACTCTCCAGTAATCTGTCTCGCCTTCCCTGTCCTAAACATAACACTCCGATACAACAGCTGAGCTATGACAGGGTTTTGACTTTACAATAAAGGGGGGCATTGAAACAAAGATCTTTGTGTAGCCACCAAAAAAAAAATGGGCAAAAGAAGAAAACTGTTGGTAAAGAAGAATCTTTTGAGTTATTATGGCTGCCAAGTTTTGTATTAGTGAATGTAGCCGAACAGCCATATTGACTCATTTACAATGAATGGCTTAGGAAAATGATGAATCTTCCTTTGTAATTTAGTTTAATATATTTTTAGTAACAAGGAAATGCTATACTCACTGGACTCCAGGGGAGGATGGGAACTCTCAGGGATCCTGGGGATGTCACTAAAAGAAACAGATACAGTGAAAATCCCTTTAGGCTAATTAGCCTATTGAGGCAGCCACTGCCCATTTTATCTCAGTGCTGTGGAAAGTCCTTTTGGGTCTTAAGGGATGTAGAAATGAAGGAGAGTTACTATTTAGGTAACTACTAATGTGCATGAATGTGAAACACCACATAAAAGAAAACTGCAATAAAAACAAAGTTCTTATATATTTAATAGCAAAACTCTGTAACATGATAACAATCAGATTAATATTGTGGATAAAATCACCACAATATTTTTACTACCAAAACGGCAGGTTTTGGAAATTAAAAACAAAAATGTTAAAGGTAATATTTTATTTCAATTCCAGGAAATTAAAATGACACAAATTTTACAAATCGGTAATATGCTTCACAAACACATCTGAAAGAGTTTACTGAGCGAAACAGATGGAAATATTTCTTCATAATAAAATGAAATGGCGGATATCATGGGCAAAGTTAAGAAAAGGAAAAGGATGAATTGCTTCAGAAATTAACAATGGTTAAAGCTTGCAACAAAAAAAGCCAAAATATTTCGTATATGTGCATGTAATATATACATGGCACATAAAATACATATGCAAATATATGTGCTTAACAGAAATTCATAGCTCTCTGTCCTGGAGTTTGCTGTAGACATAGCTATCACACTATATGATTAAAATGAGTAGTGAGAACACCCATTCCTGTCACCCTCACAGATTACTCTGAAAAACATATACAAGCTCACTTGAGCTTCATCTATTATCCACTGAGCCCTTCGTATCCCATCAGAATGCTGGGCCCGCTTAGATTGGCTATTATACCGTGTAAGACTACATTGCCTCTCCCTTTTCAAAATAATTTTAGTAGTAATTTAAGAAGATTAATAAGATACAAGTATTAACATGACACATTAAAGCAGACTGGAGTTATTATCAAGAGAATTATCAGCGTATCAGTTACTTATTTTAATTACTTACCTTACAACCTAAATTCACTTGGATTTTTTTTTGTTTTCACTCTCATTTCTCTTTTTATTCTTTGTTGCCTCATCATTACTTTTTGGTCAAACTGATTTTATAATTAGTCTTATTTAAAATTTTTTAAACGATGAAACTTCATTCTGCATGTTTTATAAAATATATTGTACCGTACACTGTAATAAAATTACCAAATTATAAAATTTCCATGAACTTATAATTGAGATTACTTTACCATTCCTGAAATACAACTTTTTTAGCAATGGCAATTTCCTCTCCATTCACCTGAGCAAATGGAGATGAATTCTTTTAAAAATTAGGACGCTCACAATTTTAGATCAGAAAAGATTTTGGATATCTCATACAGTAAAATTTTACACAGTCAGTTCAAAACTCAGAACGTGGAATTCTGAAATATTTTACGTGCTACTGATAGGAGGAACAGAGAGAAGTTGTTTTTAAAATTCTAAAATAGCATCAACTAACCTAGACCCCTCAGAGCTCCCAGAGACTGAGCCACCAACTAAAGAGCACACAGGAGCTGGTCTCCGGCCCAGGCACACATGTAACAGAGGACTGCCTTGTCTGGGCTCAGTGGGAGAGAGCAGGAGCCTCACTCATCCAGTAGAGGCTTGATGCTCTAGGGAAGAAGGATGCTGGAGGAATGGGTGAGTGGGTGGCAAGGTGGCTGAGGAGCAAAGAAGGGGGGAAGAGGATGAAGAACTCTGGGAGGGGAACCAGGAATGGGGGCAACATTTGGAATGTAAATAAATAAAATAATTTAATAAAAAAATTCCAAAATCATTTTAGGTCGCTATTTAATATTAATTGCTTTTGCAAGACTTCATTGCACACAATTCCATTTGTTGATACAAGTATTCTTAGCTATTTCTACTCACAAGTCTTGTGATCAATAGTTTTAATGGTGATCAGAATCATAAATATCAAAGATGCTTTATTTGGAACTTCCCCAAACATCTGAAAACAGCTTGCTTTTAGTCTGTATTAATCAAGGATTATGAGTTATATCTACAATGATTCCTGAAATTATTATATCAATAAATTAAACAATATTAAACATTATTATTGAAATTATAATTAGAATTATACTAATAATGTATATGACAGCTTTGATGCCCATTCACACATCATATTAAAAGTCATATTCCTCTGGATTCCACACTCCCTGTCGGACCAGGGTTTGGATATGCAGATGATTATTTGTTATGCATACAAACAACAGTAATATTTTGTTAATCCAGTCTACTTTAATTGTCTGTTGTTCTCTTAATTTACAAAAGATCACTATTTTCCCTGAGCATTCTAAATGCAACTATGTATCTCCAAAGTACCTGGAGATGTGTGTAGGATTTAAGTATAAATTTTATTTTTATATTTTTGATTTTTTCCCAATTTACTTACCTCTTTTTCAAACTCATATGTACCTCCACACTAGAACATATAGCAGGTAAAAACTAGCATAAATCATGGTGTTATTTTAAAGTTTACGTGGAAATATGTAATACTTTTGGAAATGCCTCCAGTGTTTATTCTTTGTCACCACTTAAAATTGGTGACAAGCTTGACTTTATTTTAGAGTTTTATATATTAATATTCTGTGAAATATGATCATATACTTTCATTCCATCAATATTAGGATCATTATGTTTTCTTGTATGCTTTGCATTGCTATAAACTCATGGAAACAATGAAAATTAAAGTGATCAGATTTCTAACATAAGTGTTTCAAATCAGAACTCTGTAATATCTTGGCAAATATAAATATAATTTATATCATATATAATTTACATAATAGATGATAGATATAAAATTTACTTGCCAAGAAGAAATTCAAATAGTGAGCTCACTATAATGACAGAGATCAAAATCCCTACTAAAATTTATAGAGCGGTAAATGAGTTTTCAGCCTGGAATTTGTGAATTTGTTGGAAAAAGCTAACATTATGGAGACCTCTAGACAGATAGAAATATTCTACTGTCTGCAGATTACTGAATATGATTAAAACTGAAGTCTCAGAAGCGCCGTGTATTATAGTGCTTCAGACATCCAAATATTCAATATTCTCTGCTTGCTTTTGAATAAAAGCTTGAACCAATCTTTCATAATTATATGCAAAAAAATTTCTCCTTTATAAAATAAGAATTTATTGGAGATGTATAATATTTAAATATCACAAGATGAACTGACCAGTTACTCCCTTAAAGGACGTAACACTGATTACACTAGAAATGACAAAAAAGTCAGTAATCATTGAAAGAAAATATTTTGTTATATTTCACGTGTAAAAACTATGTACCAATATTTTTATATTGGTCTACTGTGGACCTCCTAACATAGGGAAAAATCAGTATTCTAATTTTAAAACTTAAGAAGAATTGATTACCTATTATATACGCCCATAATAGATTTTAAAAGCTATCCATGTTAACATGTACTGTATAAATGTAAAATCTTCCTTGTAAAACTCTGCTAATACATGTAATTTACTAAACTTAAGAAGTAAGTTTTTTTAGCCTTACCCAATAGGCCTTGAAACAATAATTTCAACTTGAGGTTCTGATTTTGATTCTAAAATAATGTTGTAAACTTCTTCGTTTGTTGCTCCCGGCAGGGGTTTACCATTCCACTCTAGAACTTCATCCCCTTGAATTTAAAAAAAAGGGTATTTTTTTACCTTATATATTCTCTTTACTTTTCTTATCTTTTCTCTTTTTTTAAACAAAAAATGCAAACCATATACCAATAATTTAATATCCAAGGCTTGTCATATAATGTCAGCTAATCGGTTCTTCTAACCACCTTTATTCTTTTCCTTTGGTTTTCCTCCCCAAATAATACTGGTCACTGAGAACAGTCCAATGCCAAACTGTCCTTATTTTTTTGGATATACCAGAAATAATAAGAAAGTAATCTCATGCTATGGGATGGAAATTAGCACAGCCTGTTTGAAAATATTGAAACCAATGGTTAGCAGCATGCCCTGTAGTAATGTAATATAAGAAATGTAGGCGGCTCGGCATGTGGTGGGTTCTTATTAAATGAGCGAAAGGTCAGTTTTAGCAACAAACATTTTCTGGTCCGATGGGCTCCACCTCTAAGTCAGGCTCCACCGTCTTCACCCAATGTACAACAGAATAAGAAGGCATGGAAGGATTTGAATTCATATCCATAGATAAGGTAACATAGGCAGCCATGGCAGTTACAAAGCAAGCAGATGTGAAAAACGGTTGCATGACAGTTAACCCCCTTCCAGATGTTCAGAACCCATACATTCTATACAGAGTGTGTAGGGGATACTCAAGGAACAGTGGGGACTATTTGACTAGAGAGAATCAATATGGTACTGATTTCTTAGTAAGACAGTGCAAGATCAACGAAGGACAGAAATATGCTATCACAGGGGGGTACAAGAGCAGAGCAGCCACCAATGGTGTTCGGCTTTAAAGTCCATGATGAGGACACAGAGATTATTCTCATGAATCTATCAGGATCTAAATGGCCCTCTGCCACGCAGGCTCAGGTCAGCTGTCCTTGAGATGGTGGTGACTCTTTGAGGTGGCTTACATTTTGATGGTCATGCTTATTCAGTAAGAGTTTTAGGTCCTAAAATAATTAAGGACCTAGCTATATTCAGTGTTTAACTAATATTATTTTATACATTAAAGTAGACACACATATGAAGTTTTTAGATTGTATGTCATTTTTATAACAAATGGAAAAATAAAGTAATTCTGATTTTCTCAGATTTTTTTTTTTTTTTTTTTTTTTTTGGTTTTTCTAGACAGGGTTTCTCTGTGTAGCCCTGGCTGTCCTGGCACTCACTCTGTAGACCAGGCTGGCCTCGAACTCAGAAATCAGCCTGCCTCTGCCTCCCAAGTGCTGGGATTAAAGGTGTGTGACACCACTGCCCAGCTAGAATTTCTTTTCTTAAAAGTAAAAAGTATGAGTACTGCTTATGTTAAGTTAAAAAATATGGTTATTCCCATTACCATGATTAAATAAATTTTAATAATTTGACCAAAGAAGTTACCTAGAAAGATTTTCAAACATACTTCAGTAATAAGAAAGAAAATAATTCAATTACATATCTATAATACATTAGCAATATTCAAAAACATTTTTGACCAAAATAGTTTATCACAGTTCATTAGGCATAATATATATATTTAGGCCTATATATATAGGCCTATATATATATATATATATAAAATGTCTGGGTGTGTATGTGTGTCTAATGAATTATACATAAGTAGATACAACTCATTAGATGTGTACATATTTAATATATATGGATGGATGTACACATTTATACATATGCTGGAAGCATTTTATAAGATAGTACTTACCCTAATAATTGCCATTATATTTTGTTCTATCAACTTCTTTCAAAATTATGAATATAAATAAATTGATTTTAATATCCAGTAGTGGGTTGCAACCATTATTTTGCTAAAGCAATGTACTGTAAACTAGTCTTTCTTATTGATCACTACGTGAACATATAACTTTTAATAACAAGATAAATTAATACACTAATCTATGAGTAGTGCAATAAAACAGAATACAGGAAGTAATACCATTCACGCCATTTGCTAATCCTTGGAATATCACCTCAGAAAGATGTAGTCAAGAAGAGAAAAAATAAATAAAAACAATACTTTTTGGTTATACTTCACAGCGGAAATATAATAGAGAAACCAATAAAAAAAATTCTTTAAATAATGTGTTTACTGCTATCACAAGTATCCAATTAGGAAAAGAAGTAGAGTCAGGTGGTAACAGGAGCATGGAAATTTTAGTTACCATTCTACGGAAGATGTATTCATTATGAGCGTTGGAGGAGGAAAAAGATTTGAACAGTCTGACCAGGTGGAGAGCTGGTGCTGAGGAAGTCTTTTAAGGGGCAGGCAGAAGCTTGCCGCCACAGGTAGGCTGACCAGAGGCCTCTGTAGGCTCACAGTGGGCAGAGCTAAAGGCACAGCACGATCAGCAAGGGTGAGGTTGTGGGGTTTAGGCTGCCGAGGAAACCCAGCAGCAGTGAACTGCTTTGACTTGAAGAGGAGTCAGATTGTAGAAATCTAAAGAAGATGGAAGTACTGTTCCAAATTCCCGGAAAAGGTCAATCAATCAATATTATCAGAAGAGATTTTTAAAAGCTAAAGCTGTTTATATGGAAATAGAAGCCAGTTTGTTCATTATGATATATATCTACGAGTCGCCATCATTAGGTCTACAAAAGTTAAAATTAAAAAGCACTTTTATTTTGTCCAAATCAACTGCTGAAAGGAAAAAGCAGATCTGTATATTTTACAATTATCTCAGACGAGCCTTTATCGGTTTAGATTTAAGTTGTTGGGCTCTCTGCTCATTCAGGGGATGATACAGAAGTGGAGACAAGAGGTTTCATCATAGAGAACAATCACCTCACCCACTTCTGAAACAATCTAAGAAAACAACAACATTCAAAAGCTGTCATACTGTTCTCATCTGGGAGCAGAGTGCTGCCTTCCAGAGCTAACATTTGCGAGCTTTAGGTACCATGAGATTCCTGTAGTTCTTCACATTTATTCTTGTGTCAAAGATCACCTTTACTGGAGCAGCTACCAATCGCCTACAGTGAGAACAACTAAAAAACGTGACTATGATTTCAAGTAAAATTTAAAAGACGTTGCTAAAATAAAATTTAAATTGGGTTGCTACTAAATGTTATCATACATCTGGTGCCTTCTTTTGTGGTGCCAGCTAAGGCTATATAGAGAAAAAAATAATAATAACCACCTAAATACTAAAGAAGTGGCATAATTTGTAACATTTCAATTAACCTATATTTCCTTCAATAATCTGTATGAGTTATTATTATAATTGGGTTATATGAAAAAAATCAGTTACAATTTCTAAATTTTTACCATCGCTAATCCACTTTGGGTTCAGATCTTTGTTTTAGTATTATCATTTATAAAATTGGCATTCTTCCATTGTTTTCCATCTATATTTTTATTATAAATAAAAGAGATCCCTAATCTTACCATCTCCCAATTGCTACTTAGGCACAGACGCCTACAATCCTACAATCGAATGGGTAAGTATCCACATCAGAAATAGAGCTGTACCTACATATTGTAAGAACGTAGTGACAACTTACATACTTAAATGGCTGAACACAGACTGGAACTCTGCAATATAGACACAGATGAAAAAAATGGAAATTTACCTGCTCGTAGGTGTCCGACGACGTCCGCCAGGCTACCCTTCTTTACTTTGGTGATGAAAGCACCAAGACGCCCTAAGTCGGTCATTTTTCCTCCAACCACCTGGATAAAGACAAATTCATGAGCTCCTACTACTCAGTCATGAATACCTTAGTCAGCAGAACTAGCTGTACACTGTCTTCCAACATGCTTACAACTCAACACAGGGACATTCATAAACTGCATTTTCTTATTGAAGTAAACAGTAGTAAAGCATTATTTTTAAAAGCTACTGTACAGGACAGCAATGTAAGGAAGACCATGTACTGACTTTTTATACTATACTAACAAAGGGCACTGTGATAATTTATACTCAGAAGACAGGCGTTAAACTCCCTGGTCACAGTTAGTCATGGAATGTTTGGCACTGTTTGCACTGAATTCAGTAATCTTCCATATCATGCTTACGTGTGAGTTGGCATATTTGTGTAAAGATACACCCATGTCAATATTAAATATTGTCACTTTTCTGTAACTGCAGGAGACCTGAGTTCATACAGACTTCAGATCCCACCCAAGCAAGGCCACCTGGAGTGAGTGACATGCCATTGTACAAAGTGGTACAAATGTACGAGTATCATAGCTTCACCATATCTATTTCAAAATATCTGGATAATGTCATTTTGCCATACCTGGCCATGTACACTTGACTCTCAAACCTGAATTATATTGTTTAGCATGAAACACTTCCCATTATACCTAAATTCAATATATTTGAAATAAACCTCCAGGCTCAATTTTACCTGATGCAAGAGTCTCAAATATACACAGTTAAAGATGGTTGGAAGAGAGAGTAGGCAGGTGGAATGATATGGAATGGTAAGATTGGTCCACTGTTCTTTAGAACAGAGCTATTAATACAGGCTACCAAAAATATTTAACAGAAAGAGCAGTTAATACTAATAATCTACAAAATATAAATGAGTACACAAATTGATTTTGTTATGCTGTGCTTTGGTTCAAACTCAGGGCTTTCATGTATGCCAGGCAAGGACTCCATATATGAGCTAAACCTACTCCCTAAATTAATGGCCAGTAGTTCTCAACAAGTCACATATGACAGCAAAAATATGTCAAGCAAAATCTTTAAATATTTATTTCTGTAACTTTCAGCATAACTATGTGATTAAACACGGATGTCTGGATATACATAATACAAGATATGAATGTGTGCACACATGTGTATGTGTACCATATATATGTGTGTGTGTGTGTGTGTGTGTGTGTGTATATATATAGTCCTATAAAATATGAATATCTTTGTAACTCTAATATTCTTATTTCTATTGGAAGACAATAAATGTGTTTAAAAGAAACTTTTACACTTTCAACATTACTGTAACAATACTGTTATTAGATAACATTTCCCTTACTGATACTTTATGTTGCTGCTAAACATTTAAGTTAACTGTATTCACTGGAGAGAATTTACTTTGAAAAAGAGAAAACCATTTAAAAACCAACTGTTGCAAACTTGTGAGTGCTGTCTATACTGTACTTTATCCGGGAAGAAGTGTTATGAACCAGCGATACATACCTTCAGACCCAATAATGCACCTGATTCTTTGGGCATGGTTGTTCTTTTGTTAAGAATAACACGGCCAATTAATCGGTCTCCCTCTTTAGACGGCTGCCACGTTACAGGATGCTATCAAAACATAAAGTTCAAAAAGTGAATGTCTTGTTTTATTTTCTGTAGCTACATTATCAGTAGTAACACAATAAGATTTTGGGGGGGCTAAAAAGACTAGATTGGGAAATTTTTTATTTAAAGAGGTTCTATAGTGAGCTTATAAAGCTTTTCAGTCAAAGCTATATTTTACTTGTAATGATTATAAAAGTAGTTAGCAAGTGAAGAGTTTCAAAAATGGCTGTGAAATATAAGTAACTGAAAGTTTAATAATATCCTTAGTATACACAGGAAAAACCACGTATGAGTTGTTAATGCTGATAGTCCATTGGGCTGCATCATCTTACCCTACAATCTAACTTTACTTTATGGTTATATAAAAGTGTTAATGTTCAGTAGATACCACAGTGAATCTTAACTTGAACCAGGTTGTGACATGTCTGTTATGTGCTCCTTTGTCATGATACTGGGCAGTGGCAGCGAGTCACAGGTCCCAGCCATTTGTGCAGTTTGCAAACAACCAGTGTCCTGTGGTGCGCTGTGCAGCAAAGTGATGGGTTAAGCAGGATAGGTGTGTGAAACTCATTTCAACAGTAATATTTTACCTTTAACTAGTTAATGTGAGGAAGCAGGTGTACCACCATGCACACATAGAGGTCAGAGGACAACTTATGGTTCTTTCATTTCACAATGTGGGTTGTGGGGAATCGAACTTGGAATTAAATTTGGGTTTAATTCCAAATATTTGAAATTGTTTTTAATAAGTTTCCAAGCTTTTTCCTCCAGCCTTTAAAATAGGTTCTTCAGAAGTTAGGTTAGGTTAAGCACTGTGTAATCCAACAACTAAAACCTATCCAGTGCAATGGATAAGATTATTGTGTGTTTGTGTGTGTGTGTGTGTGTGTGTGTGTGTGTGTGTGTGTCTGTATATTGTTGTGCATGTGTTTCTTTGTGTTTATGTCCCTGAGTGTGCTTATTTGTGTGTGTCTATGGCTGTCTGTATGTGTGTATGTGTTTGTGTGTATGTGTGTGTGTATGTGTAGGAACTATAGGATGAAACTCTTTCAAACATGCTCAGTGCTCTCTAAAAACATTCCAATGAGAAGAGGTTAAACTAATTAACCACCATTGTAACTTGTACTTATCTATAGAAGAGATGTCATCCAGACTAACTCAGTCCTCCCCCTAGACTGTACTCTCTCATTTGCATACACAATATCTCTGAACCAACCTTAAAATCTCTATGCAAGAGAAAATTGAGCAGGGAAACCCAACCAGGGAGTAAAAATTAATGTGTATGAACTCAGAGGTGAACTGTGTATCATCACATTATTTAAACATTATTATGGGGTGACTTGCTTTTCTGGGGCAGTCATTAACTAGGCTTTAAAAAGGAGTAGAACTAATTGTTCAGCTTTAATAAGATAAATTATGTAAACAGCATTGTTATCTAACGTTGATCCCAGGAATTGAATCTTAACAGATCTATTTACTGCAAGAGTATGGCAATGTTCTATTATCATTGAGAAAAGTCGTTTTCAGTGTGGACATATAAAACACTCTCAGATTTCATGAGGAACATTTTTAAGTTCTCTTCATTTAAAAATAACTTCATGGTGAAAGTAAAATGAGTAAATGTGCTTTTCTTGATTTAAAATTTGTTGATTATCCAGAGATAACCCCCCCACACACACACACACTCTTCAAAGTGGTCCTTTTGAATTAAATTAATAATGGCTGTAATAAAATCTGTAGTAGATCCAGAAAGGTATTTATTGAGAGAACAGAGGATAATCAATCCACATATAAATCTTGAACTGCATACGATGTCAAAAAACTTACCGAACTAATAGGCGACGTCTCTCTGCTGTGCCACGTGGCAGGATCCAACCAGTAGTAATCCAAGTCACCTGTGCCGTGAAAAAGAAAAAAAAAGTGGTTAAAATAGTAAATGCACTAATTTCAGCATTATGTCTTCAAGTCCATGGAAAAAGAGTTTAGGATATTAAGTTATCAGTGTTTGCATCCAGACTAATAATACACAATTGGCTTGTCAATGTTAAGGCTCGAATCACATCAATGAAGAAACAATCAGTACAAACGTACTTCAGGCAATGAAGAACTCTCCTTCACTGTCACCAGTCATCCTAGGAGCATCTGACACAAAAATAAAGAAAGCTACAGGGTTCATCCTCCCAGCCTGGCATCAGGAAACTCTGTATCAGGGGATGTAGCCTGACATCTAGTGGCAGAGTCTATCCTCTGAGATGAGAAATAATTATATTTTAGGCTAACTTTTCTACTCGAATGCACATTATCCTATCTTTCAAAGTCACGTGGTGGTCCATATTTGCCTTCATTACCTGATAATATGGCACATCTACTTAATACCTACCAATAAATACACTGTCAAGAACAGCTTAGCCAAAGCTGCATGCCGATGACATTGTATTCCAAAAGTATTACCAAGGACATAAAGAACTTTAAAAAGCTCTAGCACTGTATATATGTATTTATAACTATTTGTTTTAATATGTACTTCTAGTATAATTCCAAAGAAATAAACTTAGAAAAGAAGAAAATTTTAAAGGAAAGAGGGATTTTTCATGAGATTAAAAGGCCTGAGGAAAACAACAACATTAGAAAAAAAAAAAAGTCAGGTACAAATTTACCTTCATGTTTTAAATGCCAGATGATCTCCATGAAAATGTTCTCTCTATGTATCTCCAAAGATAGTAAAATTTATCAGGGAGTTGGCAAGCTATGCCAGATAATCCCAAAACACGGAGCTACTACTAGCTAACTTTGAAAAATATATTTGACTTATAATGGCATCTTAGCAGTAAAAACATTCTCATTGGTGACAGGCATGGGAGATATGGGAACTGGAGAAATGCAATTCATAATAATTTCAAAATTTGTGAACTCTGTCATCATAAAATCCACACATTTTCACTTCAGTGATCTTTGCAGTTTTCTTTTACACACCCTTGATTTGAAAAAAAAATGTTATAAGCACTACAATAAATATTGAAATGTCATATATTCATAGGGACAATGAATGGCAGGTTCTGAGCAAGTACTAATGTCAGATGTAGTACCAGTGTGGAGTATTCTCTTAAAATATGACTTCACCTAGGATCTAGATATCTCTCAAAAGTCATGTTTTGACTGCACAGATGGCACAATATCAAAGTTTGTGAATTTCTAAATGTATACAGGACATCTCTAATTAACTAAATGCATACAGATTCAAAATTAAGAACGTTTGTATTATATATTTACTGTATGTTTAACTTCTCACACTTATTTTCAAGTAGCTAATCATCAATTCTTTTCAGAAAACTAACTATAACATGAATACTGAAGTACTATTATATTTATTGACAAACTGGTTACTGGCATTCATAAATGTCTCTCTCCAAGTTCCACTTTCCTTGTAAGAACACCTGGTACACTGTTAAGGTCTGGCTCACCTTTAAAACACTCAGGTTCATAGAACTAATAAGATTCTGTCAGGAGATGTAAAGGAAAAATTAGTGCTTGATGGGATCACTATTGTAAGAAATCTATATACTTAGGCTCCTTCTTGACCTGTTCTCTTCCTCTTAGGCTGGTTCAATTCTGGATTTGACTTAATTTACCTACATAAGTCTAAACAATTACATGTACTGTCTATTTTTATACAAAAACTGTTCATCAAAATGCAAAGAATTAATAGCTAGTGTTATTGGTAAAGTTCAGTGATGCTCTTCATATTATGAAAACAGGCCTTTCAATCACGGTGTTCTGTCAGCTACAGGCTATAGAAGGGAACCATCTTGAATGCCACATGTAGCCATATGTTTAGATAACCTTTGATCATACCTGGAATTGCAGATCTATACAAAATGTTACTAGAAAATGGATATGTAAAAAAATCAATACTGTATCGCAGAAAACTTGTTTATTTTAGAAGACATCAAGCCCCTTTGTACTCTGAACATGTTTTAACAGTTTCGTGGTCATCTATTAAATTGGACTATTTTTTGCTTAAAAATTCATGAAAATAATTAAAAGCATGTAATTTTAATCTGTTGTTTCTTCTGCTTACATAGTTATGGAGTTTATAAGATACTAAGATTTTTAAATAATAAAATTTGTCTCCTAGTTTACATTTCTCTGATATCAATAATTTAAAAAGACTCAACAAAACTTACTCTAAAATATTTTTAAAAAATGCTTCTTGATAAAATATTTTGACTATTTATAGGTGATTAAAGGTATCAACTGCTGGGTTATAGAGCTTAAAAATAATAATAAATTCAATTAGATTGCTTGTAGAACATATGCAAATATTTGGGTGTATATTCAATGTACCTCTACAAGATTGAGTTCACTGTTATTAATTCAGAACATGAAAGCATAGCTCTTGGCATATATAGCTATTCATACATAGCTGTATTCAGGTAGTTTTATAATTATGATCTTTTTGGACATTTTAAGACAGTCTAGCTCTGTATACCTTTGGAAAAACAGGCTGATTAAAGACAGTAAGCATAGAATTCTCATTGTAAAAATTTTCATACACTATGCATTCTCAATGCACAAATATATTTTCAATTTACAAATAATATCTATGTCATTTAAGTAGGATATGAATTTTATGCAAATAGATACAAAGATTAATGAGTATGATTAGCATATAATAATGTATTAATATGTATTATTATGATTCCAAATTTCATAGTTTTGATTTCTAGTGTAAAGACATAATAGATCCCAAAAGAATGAATCCATATCATCAAATATAAATATGCTCTGAATAGAATTCTTTAATTGAGCATGTATATTAATACTATTTTTTAAAACCCACACTTCTCATTTTCTTTAGTAGGCATTTGATAAGCTACCGCTTGCCAAGTTTAGCATATACATAGTATGCAAACACTAAAGGAAAGTTATTCACCACAAAGTCATGTGCTAGTGAAGTATTAGAGGTGTATTCCATGTCATGTTAACAATGCATATGAGGCATATTCTGACATCATTAGAATGAATGATGACTTCTAAGAAGGACGGAAGTATCCACATTGTGGTCTTCCTTCTTCTTGAGCTTCATGTGGTCTGTGAATTGTATCTTGGGTATTCTGAACTTCTGGGCTAATATCCACTTATCAGTGAGTGCATGCCATATGTGTCCTTTTGTGATTGGGTTCCTCACTCAAGATGATATTTTCTAGTTCCATCCATTTGCCTAAAAATTTCATGAATTCATCATTTTTAATATCTGAGTAGTACTCCATTGTGTAAATGTACCACATTTTCTGTATCCATTCCCCTGTTGAAGGATATCTGGATTCTTTTCAGCTTTTGGCTATTATAAATAAGGCTGCTATGAACATAGTGGAGCATGTGTCTTTATTACATGTTGGAGCATCTTCTAGGAATATGCCCAGGAGTGGTATAGCTGGGTCCTCAGGTAATACTATGTCCAATTTTCTGAGGAACTGTTAAACCCATGGAAGAAGATACAGAGACAAAATGTGGAGCAGAAACTGAAGGAAAGGCCATCCAGTGACTGCCCCACCTGGGGATTCATCACATAGTGTTACCAAACCCAGACACTATTCTGGATAACAACAGGGCTTGCTGACAGGAACCTTATATAGCTGTCTCCTGAGAGGCTCTGCCAGTGTCTGACTAATACAGAAGTGGAGGCTCACAGCCATGCATTGGACTGAGCACAGGGTCCCCAATGGAGGAGATAGAGAAAGGACACAAGGAGCTGAAGGGGTTTGCAGTCCCAGAGAAGGAACAACAATATGAACTAACCAGTACTCCCAGAGCTCCCAGAGACTAAACCACCAATCAAAGAGTACAGATGGAGGGACTCAAGATTCCAGCCACATATGTAGACGAGGATGTCTTTGTTGGTCATCTATGGGAGGAGAGGCCCTTGGTCTTGTGAAGGCTTTATGCCCCAGTTTAGGGGAATGCCAGGGCCAGGAAGTCTCAGTGGGTGGATTGGTGAGCAGGGGGAGGGAGGATGGGATAGGGGGGTTTTAGAAGGGAAATGAGGAAAGGGAATAACATTTGAAATGTAAGTAAAGAAAATATCTAATAATAAAAATAAATAAATTATTTAAAAGATAATGAATGATGACAATGGACTATACAAATTTTAAGACTGGTTATCAGTAACTGCATGATTCACTACATGTTTATAACTGTGTTTCCTGCCATGTCAACAAGCGAACCATTCTTCTTAAATAGACTACATGACTGTCACACATAAAATGTAAAACCACAGACTTAAAATCAAAAGCAATTATACACCCTTCAAGGTATTTCCCAAGTCCCCTAAACTGTTTTATCATTTGTTTATTCCTCTGTAACAGTGGTTCTCAAATGGTAGTTCACAACCCCTGGGGGGGGGGGTGTCACATATCAGATATTCTGCATAACAGATACTTAAATTAGTATTCACAGCAGTAGAAAAATTATAGTCATGGAGTAGCAAGAAGATGATTTTGTGGTTGGGAGTCACCACAACATGAAGAACTGTATGAAAGGGTCACAGCACTAGGAAGCTTGAGAACCACCACTCTATAAATAAAATGTGTGCTAAATCAACCAAAATTAGGAGAAAATCAACTATTTAAATGTTACGTAGGCTAGAAGTAAAATATACAGTTTTCTGAATGTGCACACATTGTGTATACTGTACAGCAATTCAGTGGTAAGAACAGGATTTAAATTTACGTAAGGTAAAGAATGCAATCTCCACACCAAGTTCCATGACTAGTACATGATAGAGGCCATTTGGGGATATATGATGATACAATGTGTTCACTTAAATGAATTAAATGCCAAGAAAACCACATTTTAAGAAAAGTCAACTACAAATGACCTTTGTGTTTTAATAACAAATTAAATAACTCATGAAAATGCTCTCTCCATCTATCTCCAAAGAGAATAAAAATTAGCAGAGAGTTGGCAAAGTATGCCAGCTACTCCCCAGGCACATAGCTACCACTATGTAGGATACATTTTTTTTTCAGAAATTTCATTTTATAGACAGGAATTAAAATCAGAAACTACAAACTAAGTGTGACAATACCATTGTTAATATTTTAAAAGTTCTCCTATAGTAGGAAGGTGTCCCGCTTTCAAATTAGACTAGTGATACTATATAATAAATGAGCAATACTTTGTAATACAGCAAAGTCCTCAATTTCATTCATTTTATAGAACTTAGTTCTAATCATCAAAACAGGATAATAATACAGGCTGTTATGTTTAACTACTAACTACATAACCTGTCAAATATCCCAAAGGCTACTTTACAAATATATAAAATACATAAATAAAATATATAATGTTATATGTTATATAATATACAAATATAAAATTAGCAATTGTGTTATGATTTAATTGCCATCTTTCATTAATGCCAGTCTAAATTCTTATGAAATCGGAAATATTAGTCCCCAATTCAAACGCCAAGACAGCTTTGATGCTCCATATTTAAAGGCAAGCCCTGAATAAAATCTCGAGTTTGCACCCCTTGAACTCTAGACCTGAAGCAGGGTCAGAGGTGTATTTGAACCATTTGTGTTTTGCATGAACATCTTCAATAATGATAAGCAACTTAAATCCAATTGAGATTTAGCCAAGAAGACTAGTGAATGCCATAAATATATGCACACATACACACATAAGAATGCATTCTTTCTTGGGAGACCTGCATTGTCTCTAGCCACTTAGGGTTTTGTTAGAACAATTTTTTTCTAACTGCATATTGCATATTGCATACTTATCCTTATGTCCACATAAAAGTGTAGCTTTCACCTCATCAACAAAGCTTCTTCTTATGGCAAATGACACCGCCACAGAATACACAACTGGTCAAAAACGCAGAAAACAAATCATGTTGGGTGCCGAGACTCAACTGATACACCAATGACATAACTTGAACACCCAAGGCTTGTAGACCATCCCAGATAAGGAAACAAGAAAGATTGTAAAAACTACAGGACTGGGTCTACTGTAATGCAATGTTTTCTATTTACACCGGGAACTAAATTCATGGCACCTCAACAATATGGCTGCCTATATAAGATCTACATGAATGGCAATGCCCATTGACACTGAATGTCTACAGAAGAAATCTCACAGATTTCCCTACATGAAGAGGTAGAGGCAATTCATAGCTTTTCAGAATTGAAGATACTCTCTTTCCCAGGAACAAGCCCCCTGATAAGTTATCCAATCAAAGTGGAGATCCCTAAACATATACATCTACAAATAATAGTAAATGGACTTCAACAGGCTATATTTATATGTACATATGTGTGTATAACAATAATAAAGAAGTGATCATGCCTTTGCCTTTGGGGGGGTAGAGGAGTAGTAAGAAAGAGGTTAGAAATTATAATAATATAATACCCGTGTATGAAACTGTAAAGAATATAATTGTAAGCAAACAAATACTAGAAATATGACTTTTCCTATGACTCAGATCTGATGTATGAGCAAGTCACTAAAGCATGTTAGCATTGTGAACACACAGCTACACTCTCTTGTCATAGCAACATTATTCCCATGTTTGAAATTTTCCCCAAAAAGGTAAAAAAAAAAGTGAGGGAGAGAGAAATTTCACTTTTTATGGAAGCTATGCTCATTCCTAAAGGTGTTCATATCATGAATCACCAGAGAACTGTAAAGTAACCCAAAATTAAATGTCAACTCTCACCTGTTAAAATGGCGGTCAATGTGGAAAATATGTAGAAATACTAGAATCTGTATATATACTGATAGGGATGAACATTACTATGTAAAACACTAATTGGGAAACTCTGAAATTACAAATACAACAATATGATCTGAAAAGAACACCTCAGAGGATATAGCCAAAATAACTGAAATCAGGATTGTAAATAAATAAATAAATAAAACCTACCTTCTCATGTACATTGTTACACTGTACATAGAGACACCTATGTCCACGGATAGGTTAAGAAGTAGAGAGAATCGTGTATAAGCATACAATAAAATATTAACTTTTTCAAAGTAGAAAGCCTCAATATTGTGGACAAAACATGGATGGACACAGAAGCCAGACTAAGTAAAATCAACCAGGCACAGAAAAGATATAATGTTCCATATGGCAATCCTAATAGTCAAATACATAAGCCAAGAGGGTTGGGATGAATTCTCATCTGTTAAAATGGCTCTATCTATATTAAAGGCCAATGTGAAAAATATGTAGAAATAATGGGATAATGTATAGTTATAGGAGTGTAAATTGGTAATGTTACTATATAAAGTAGTAAATGGGAATCCCTACAATTTTCAGATTTATCCAGGGCATGGTGTTAATGTCCCCTCATCCCCCATTACTCTTTAAAAAATTACCAACCAGTTCCTAAAACTAGGTAGAGATGTGTTAAAGGAATGTCCTTGCCATATTACTCAGAGATGTGTAACGTGAAGGGCTGGGGAGGGGGAGATATTCTGCTGTTCATCAGTCAACAGAGATAATATACTATAGTGTACATGTACAGAGAGACTATGGACTATATCTTACTATGGGGTTGAGCATAAATATCTATTTCACAAAGTGCAGAGAGTTGGGGGAGATAGGTATGTTAACAGCATTCATTACAGTCATGGTTTAACAGGTAATTTTTTTTCTCCAAGACTAGCAAGTTACATAAAGCAAATAGGTACAGGGTTTTGGTAAGCCAATAATGCAGTCTAAGAAACAATAATTATACTTCTCTGTCTTTTTATCATATAACTAATGACACTATCCTTCCGCATTAGACTATAACTTCAATATTTAATTAAACTGACTTAGTTACTGAGATGACTCAAATAAGGGCACCAATTACTAATTATTACACTAATGAAGTGTCAAATTCAATACTTAGATTCAGAAATTATTTATAGTCTACAGACTCTCCAAAGCTGAACAGCCCTTTGACAGTGAACAAATATTAGTTTGAGGGCCTGAGGTGCAAGTTTGATTGTAATTTTTTACATGAAGGTAAATTCAGAAACTGGCCCAAAGAAAGGGGATTGCTTTAGCACATTTAGTAAGGGCACTGCTTTAACACACGCCTCCCTTGTTTTAGGTGGGTTTGACAGGGGCTAGAGAAGACATCAATGCCATAGCCTGGATAACTCTGAAAAACATTGAAATCAGAATCAAAAATCCTGGCTGAACTCTGACCTCGGTCTACCAATAAACAGTAGAGTACCTGTTGTTCTTTAAGTGGTAATAGCAGATTGTGGGCATCACAGCATATGAAGTACCAACAGAAATTCAAACTTTCAATAGGATATGAACATACCTACTAGCATTTTTCTAATTATACCAAAACATCAATT
>JADRCD010233258.1:10000-22430 GCA_019843815.1 Montemys delectorum | reverse complement strand
TTTCGAGACAGGGTTTCTCTGTGTAGCCCTGACTGTCCTGGAACTCACTCTGTAGACCAGGCTGGCCTTGAACTCAGAAATCCACCTGCCTCTGCCTCCCAAGTGCTGGGATTAAAGGCACACGCCACCACTGCCTGGCTACAGGCAGTTTTTAACCACCATGTAGGTGCTGGGAACAGAACCCAGGTAGGTCCTCTGCAAGATCAGCAAGTGCTCTTAACCACTAAGTCATCTCTTCAGCTCCCTGTAATAAAATCTTTTTAAAACATTATTATTTTTATATGTCTGTGTATGCTTGTGAGTTCTAGAAATTCAGAAGCATACACAACTGAAAATCATCAGGCCTGTACTGCAAATGCCTTCACCTGCTGAGACATCTCACTAGCCTCTAATAACTTCTTATACATTCTTTGTTTTTTTGACAAAAGATTTTGCTAGCTAGTTCAAGATGCCCACGAACTTGCAATCTTCCTCTTTAGCCTTCCAAGTAAGTGTTTGGGGTATATGCTTATGTGGCTGGCTGGCTGGCTGGCTGGCTGGCTGGCTGGCTGGCTTCCTTGCTTCCTTCCTTTCATTCTCTTTCTTTCCTTTTTGAGACAGTGTCTTATGTATCCCATCTACCTATTTTGTAGATGAGGATAACCTTGAACTCCTGATCCTCCTGTCTTCACTTGGGTGCAAGTATCATAGGCACATGACACCATCTAGAGTTTGTGGTGTTGTGGATGGAATCCTGGGTTTCCTCCATGCCAGGCAAACACTCAACTGTTGTCTCCCTAGCCCCAAGCTCTGATTTTTATCTCTGTAAATTTCCTCAGGCCCCTCTACCCTCTTTTGCTGAAGCCACCTCATCATATATCATTTTCCAGGATCTAGATCGACCCTTAGTAAGGTACTTCCAAAGCTTCCGGTTGCACTTATGATGGTGCTTTAAACCTTGATATCTCACACTGTTTCTAGATTTTCAGTTCTTAGCAGGAGGTTGGCCCAGGCTTCTGTCACACTCAGAAAAGGGCATTCCAGGCTGGAGAGATGGCTCAGCTCTTATGAGTACTGGCTCATCTTCTTAGGACTTGGGTTCCATTTCCAGCATCCACATGGTGGTTTACAACTACCTGTAACTCTAGCTCCAGAAAGCCTATCTTCTTCTAGCTTCTGTGATGCATAGGTATACACTTATTCCTATTGAATAAAATAAAAATAATTGAAAAAGAAAAGGGCATCTTCTCCTGGGGTCAGGAGAGATAAGTCGCTTCACACTGGCAGTGCTTTCTTTATAGCTGTGGTTTCCAAGGTGGTTCCCATTAGCATTGCCCAGGGTTTGGATAAACTCAGATTCTCAGACCTTGGGACTCAGAAGTGTATGAGAAAGTGTGAAATGGCTAGAGCAGAACTAAGTCAGATAGAACTGGAGACGACCCTCCTGTGGTGAGATGCTTTGTGCATTACAAAGTGCTGCTACTCAGGTCTGTTGCTCTGGTACTTCGTAATTCTTTATTTGAATGCTGGCTGATTCTCTGGAAGAGTCTTGAGAGAGGATGACAGTTGGCTTGCACTGGATTATTTTGAGCATGCTCAGATTAGAGCCCTAGGAAAGAGGATATGACTGGGCACCGCAGAGGATGATGTTTGGCAGGCCTGAAGAATGCTGCTCCACTAGCTCAGTTCACTCCCTGAATTGTGTCCCATGGGTTTGATTATCTTTTATGATTATTTGGACAGGGTAGTGTTTACATACTTTGTTTTGTCAGTAACAGTTAACATGGAAACTCTGTCAGTTGTCTGCATGAAATACTGCTTTTAGAAGGAATGTATATCGTGAGGGGAAGTTGGTAAAACTGGTATACAGATTTGAAATGCCATGTCTTTGTGTAATGGTGCCCTCATAACATAAAAGAAGGCTAAAAGATAATTTAAGCCAGGTGGTGGTAGTGGTGCATGTCTTTAATCCCAGCTCTTGAGAGGCAGAGGCAGAGGCAGTTGGATCTCATAGTTCAAGGCCAGCTTGGTCTACAGAGTGAGTTCCAAGACAGCCAGGGCTACACAAAGAAACCAACCAACCAACCAACCAACTAACCAACCAACCAACCAAAAAAGGATAATTAAAAAAGAGCACCTGGGCTGGGCGGTGGTTGCACACACCTTTAATCCCAGCACTTGGGAGGCAGAGGCAGGCAGATTTCTGAGTTCGAGGCCAGCCTGGTCTACAGAGTGAGTTCCAGGCCAGCCAAGGCTACACAGAGAAACCCTGTCTTGGGGAAAAAAAAAAAAAAGAGTACCTGGGAATCAAAGGGAAAATTTAGGGATACAGACTTGGGAGCAAAAAATATCAGTGGTTAAATTATTTGAAAAAAATGTATGCATGGTAACGAGTATCAGTAAAAATTATTAATCAGGTACTGAAGAAATGGCTCCGTAGTTAAGAGCACGTACTGCTGTTACAGAGAACATTTAGCACCCATGTTAGGGACATACAACTACCTGTAGCTTTTCTAACACTGCTTCTGAGGCTGTGGGAAGTCAGTTCCCTTATCCCGTGAGTGGGATGGCAGGCAGGCAGGCATTGCCTTTTCAAAATGTCAAGTGCATGTGCTAGGACTTTCCCCTTGTGTTTCCAGGAGGCTGCTGAAGTTTGCAGAGAACCTGCCCATGTCCTTGTCGTGCACAGCTGCCAGCCAGTCTCAGGCTTTTTGTTAATATTATCTCTCGGTATACTAAAATATCTCATTGTCACATGTAAATGTTATTTTCCACTCTTCTTTTTGCCTACCTATTTTGGTCACAGGTGAGGCGTTTTAAAAGTAGATGGACGTTTAAATTTGTGTATTCAAATTTCACTTCCTTCTTGATTTTCCTGTAGCTTCTAGGTATAGAAGTTTCATAAATATCTAATGTGAGTTCTGTCATCCTTCTGTCTCTCTTGAAAGTGTTTAAGTTGTACCAGGTGTGGTATGGACGCCTGTCATCCCATCATGTGGGAGACTGAGTTAGGACTGCAGGCCAGCTTGGGTTACATAGTGTGATAAATTGAAAACTGACCTCTTATTAAAAAAGAAAAGAAAAGCTGACTGTGGTGGTGCACACATTTGTCCCTGCAGAGGCAGAGTATCCCTCTGAGTTCACTAATTATGTGTATATATGTTTGTCTATGCACATGAGTGCAGGTGCCCTTGGAGTGGAGTAGAGAGCATCAGATCCCCTGGAACTGGGGTTACAGGTGGTTATGAGCTTCTGTGGGGGTGCTGGGAATCAAACCCAGGTTCTCTGCAAGAGAAGCCACTAAGTCATCTCTCCATTCTCTTAACTGGTTTTCCAGTTATTTTGAGAGATGTCAGATCGCTGACTGGTTATTCACAACTGTTTACTTAGAACATTCCTTCTCCTCCTGCCCTTAATATTATGTGTTATGGTATATTAGGATTCATTTGGTGATTTTGTATTTTTTAGTGATTTGTCTAAGTTCAGTCTGTTTAACTAGTATGCAGGAAAAAATTCAGAAAATCATTTTAGAAACTAAACTGTCCTATTTATTTTTGCTGGTGAAATATATGGAATCATTTTGCTGAGTTCCAAAAAGTCTTGAGAATTCTGTCATTTGTAGTAAATGTACAGATTTTGGAACCTATGTGTCATTTTACTAATGTTTTATGTGTATTTTATTCAGTGACATTGTATGTCTTACTAAGTACAGCTTACCATTAAAGCTTTCTTTATATTTTTGTCCTTTGTAGTTCAGGCTGATCTTGAACATGGACTCTTCCTGCCTCAGCTTCTCAAGTTCTAGGAGTATATAGATGTATCTGTGACCATTGCTTCTATATCAGTATCTTTACATTGGCCGCATAATTTTCCAATTAAAATATTTCCTAGATGTTTTTATATATTGATAGTACTGTGAGAGAGATACTTTATACCTCATTACACATCTTATCATCAAGGTAGTAGTTAGAGTTCCGTAGATCTCATGTACACATATAGGGCTTGTTTCTTAAACATGGGTTTAAGCAGGATGGTGGTGGTGCATCCTGGAACTTGAGAGGCAGAGGCAGTCAGATCTCTAAGTTCATCTACGGAGAGAGCTCCTGGGCAGCCTGAGAGAAACAGAGAAACCCTATCTCAAAAAACAAAGCAAAAAAGAGTAGTTATTCAATATTAATAGTGTTTCTTCCTTCAGGGTCTTGGCTGTATCCTGCCCATGTTAAACATTAAGATCCACAGAGCTTTTGTTTATGGTAGTGGCCCACATGACTGTCAGTATGTGAATGTTGAATCAACCAGTAAGAACTCTAAGAATATTCTGGCTTGTGGCTCCCACCTATAATGCCAGCACTCAGGACACTTGAGGCAGGAGGATTGCTATGAGTTTGATAACAGTATGGACTTCACAGAGTTGGATCCTCTCAGAAAACCAAAACAACGAAAAAGAAGCTGTTAACAGTCAGCTGGACTATTTACATCCCCCTCAGAATGTACGGGAATGCCATTGTCAGTGTAATGTCTGTGCCTATGTAGTTTCTGATAGGTGTAGGTGATGCCCCACACTGGTGAAGTTTTTGTTTTTGTTTTTGGCAGTGCTGGGGCTTGAATCCAGAGTTTGAGTAATTTAGGCAAGTGGTCTATGACTGAACTGTACCCCTAGCCCTATCTGATGGCTTCTGGAGATGTGGATAGCTTCCTGTGTACTGCTTGCTGGAAATATTAAGGACAGTGAAGGACTGCAACTTTTACTCTGCTTATAAGTAGCAAGTGAGCGTGCCAAAGTTGAAGGATACAGGCAGAAGACTTGAGAGACTCCTGTATCAGGAACAAGGATATCAGCTGAATAGGCTCTATGTCACAGTGAGTGCATTTGCCTCACAAGTCCCATGCAGACAGAGTTACAGCTAAGGAGTCTGAGATTAAGGAACCCAGATTTCATGACCTTAGTCTTTTGACTGTTACAGGGAGGGACATGGTGTACTCATTTGACTGCATGGTAAACAGACTCTCCCACTGTTCTAGGAAAAAGCACTTTTCTCTCTTTTCTTTTTTCATTTTGTTTGCTTTATGTGTGTATTTGTGGATGTATCTTATATCATATGTAGAGGTCAGAAGGCAACTTGCTGGAGTCTGTTCTCTCTTTGTACCACTTCAGACCCTGGGATTGAACTCAGCTTGTCAGGCTGGCAGCAGGCTCCTTTATTTGCTGAGTCATCTTGCAGCCCCAGCCCATCCAGGGTCACAGAATGTGGCTCTAAATGGCATAGAACTCGATATGTAGACCAGTCTGACCTGCTTCTGCTTCCCAAGTGCTAGAAGTAAAGGTATGTGCTAGCATATCTGGTAAATACATTTTTTAAAAATAAGGTGGATAGCAATTGAAGAAAGCAGTCAATCCGACTTCAAACTCTGGCTTCCACACACATACACACACATGTGTACCTATTTACACACTCATATAAACACATACATGTATCATACATACATAAAATAGATAAAATTCTCACCCTACCAGTGGATCTATATATGTGCCAAAGAATACACTGAGACTTCAGACCCTCAGATGTTTTCTGGGGCCACTTCATGTTGCCTCTTTGTTCTACCCCTCAAAACCAATGCCCCACTGACCAGAGAGGTTTGAGCACACTGGCTGAATATTGAGATATGCAGACACAAGGTAAACCTTAGAAGGAAGTCAGACATAACACAAAGCCAAAAGCAGATCTCAGCTATGAGTGGGTGCAGAGAAAAACCTGAAACTTTGAGCTCACATTTTGGCTAGCCCACCTGGCTAGCAAATTCCAGGGATCTCCCTGTCTCTATGCCCCAGCACTAAAGTTACAGGTATAGATTGCCATTCCCAGCTTTTAGGTGATGCTGGGGATTGAACGGAGGTCCTTATGCTTGTGCAACAGTTACTGTATCTACTGAGCCATTTCTGCAGGACCAGTTTTAGTCAGTCTTTACAGTTGTTTTAGGTAGTGTCTTCATTGTGCTACAATAATGTTCCATCATTGTAACAAAACACATGAACTAAGAACTTATAAGAAATAAAGGTAGGTGTCATGACTGATAGCAAAACGATCCTCAAAGAGGTGGGAATGTAAACTCGATTCAGCCTGACTTAGTCATCCAGGCTGGATCAAACTTTGGGAGTCTGATACTTGGTGGGTTTTTTTTTTTTTTTTTTTGGTTTTTCAAGACAAGGTTTCTCTGTGTAGTCCTGCTGTCCTGGAACTCACTCTGTAGACCAGGCTGGCCTCGAACTCAGAAATCCACCGGCCTCTGCCTCCCAAGTGCTGGGATTAAAGGCGTGCGCCACCACCGCTGGGCAATACTTGGTGGTTTTATTGCCTTGCATACTTAAACATAATACAATTTGGAAAAATGTTTCCTGGTGTAATACAATCCCTGGTACACAAAAATGAAACTCATCTAAAAGTACATGTCATTTCTTTCAAGAAGATAGGTTCTAGAGATGGCTGCCTGCATTAGCTAGGACCTAGGGGTGATCTGGCATGGCTTCCATCACACATTTAGCATAGTGGTTATTTGGGCTATTAGCCACCTCTGGTCCTGGTTGTCGGAGCTTGGTATGGTCCGGTCCTATAGATAATACAGATTGCCAGGCTATTCACCCTCAATTCTCAGCCTTCTGAATGGGAAAAAAGGCTATATATAATGGATAGGTGTTCCTATAAACACTTCCAGTATTTATGTTTAAGGTGGCTTTTTCAGCTCTGTGAAATGATGTCTCATTATGGTTTTGATTTATTCCAATACTTTCATGTGTTTTCAGACTATTAAATATTTATTTCTAGATAAGGTTTCACGCTATAAGCTAGAACTTGCAGTCTTCCTGCTTCAGACTTATGGAATTACAGGCATATGATGACATTCTTGGCCTTTATTAGTCATGTTTGTTCGTTTTTTTGAGAAGTATTTCTAGGTGACCTAGAACTCAAAGAGATGTACCTGCTTCTGTTTTCTGTGTAATAGGATTAAAGGCATGTACTGCCACACCCACCTTGCTAGCCATTATAAAAAGTATATTTTATTAATCTTGTTTGTGTATTTATATGCCATTGCACACATGAGGCCAGTGAATAACATTTGGGAAATTGTTTTTCCATCTACCATGTAGGTTCCAGGGTTCAGACTCGGCTTATCAACCTTGGTGACAGAAATCTTTAGCTACCAAACCATCTCAGTTCTACTTGCTTTCTGGTGTGTTTTTTGAGATAAGGTCTTACTGTCTTGTCTGTTGGACACTTTTGTCAGTGTTCTTTAGATGTTTTGGATCTAACCTTTTCTGTAGAGGTTGGAAATGTCTCTTCCCATTCTGTAGGCGGCCTCTTTACTTGGTTGATTGCTTTGTTTGCTGTGCAGAAGTTTGCTCTTGTACCATTTGTCTGTTTTTGTTGCTTCTATTACCTGTGCTTTTGGTGTATTGAAGAAGTCCTTGCCAGTGTTAGGAAGCTTTTCTTCTAGGAGTTTAAAGCTTTATGCTTAGGTCTTTAATCCAGTATTAGTCTTAAGGTGCTGTGTGTATTCCGGGCCTCATATGAAGTCTTTTTTTTTTTTTTTAACTATGACTCTACTTGAAGTGCTTAACTTCTTCTCTCCTTCTGTTCTTTCTCCCCTGTGGCTTGAAGATCTCAGACTCATTTGTATTTTGCTTCATAAGTGTTGTATTTTAATAGTATGGAAGTAAATTAATTTTCAATGCTTTCCACTCCTTGGCTATCAGGAAGAAGATGAGCCTGAAGTCTGAACGCAGGGGAATTCATGTGGATCAATCTGAGCTCCTGTGCAAGAAAGGATGCGGTTACTATGGCAACCCTGCCTGGCAGGGTTTCTGCTCCAAGTGCTGGAGGGAGGAGTACCACAAGGCCAGGCAGAGGCAGATCCAAGAGGACTGGGAACTGGCAGAACGGTAAATGACCTCACGGGCTATGTGGAGGTGGGGTGTGGTCACCAAGTCACAACCGGGTACACAGCCTGCCATGCCCAGGCACGCTTATCTAGAATCCTAGTCATCCTATAGACCTGCCGTGAATGTCACCACTGTAGAACCTTCTCAGACCTCTCTAGTGGAGTTTTCTGTCCTGTGTTCTAAAAACACTTGGTTTCCACTCTGCTCTAGGAATTGTCTTGCTGGATAGTGATATTTGTGCAGCTCTCAAATAGGGAAAAGAGCTACACCCCCTCATACCCACCCCTCATTTTCAGTGCTGATGATTGAACCCAGACATGCTGGATGTGAATTCTGCCGCTGAACTGCATCCATCCCAGCAAGTCCATTCCTTCCTTTGTTTATGAAAGATTTTTTTAAAAAGATTTACTGTTTTATGCATATGAATGTTTGGCCTGAATTATGTATGTATGTATCTGTGTATGTATGTATGTATTTTTGTAATATGTGTGCCTAGTACCTGTGGGAGTCAGAAAGGGTCATTGGATCTCCTAGAAATAGGGTGGAGTGACCTTGTGGCGTCCTGGGAATTGAACCTTAGTTCTCTGCAGAGCAAGTGCTCTAAATTGAGCAGTCTCTTCAGCAGCATTGAAAGATTTATTTGTGTGTGTGTATGTCCTGTGTGTGGGGACCTGCAGAGGCTAGAAGTGGGAATCAGATTCCCTGGAGCTGGAGTGACAGATGAATTTGGATCTTTTTATATGGGCTTTGGGAACTAAGCTCTGCTCTCTGACTGTCTCTCCAGCCTGGTGTGCGTGCGTGTGCGTGTGCAAGTGCGTGTGCATGCATGTGTGTAATGAATTGAACTTAGGTCCTTGTTGCAGGATATTTGATCACACTGAACCCCAAGAAGATTGTTTTATTTACTGAAAATAACTGTTTCTAGTTAAGGTGTGGGCTCAGGCTTTAGCAAACACCTGTAATCCCCCTGTAATACAGACACACCCTTAGTATACACCTTTAATCCCAAACAATGAAGGTAAAGTTAGTTTACAGAAGGAAGCCCCCATGTTTGAAAGTGATATCTAATTGAGTGGCAGACAAAGTGATGAATCAGAGAAAGATTTGACAGAATAGACAGATATGCCCAACTCTGACGAGACGAGTGAAGAAAAGGAAGCTACTTAAGGGAGACAGAGACAGTACAGGAAGAGGAGTGTACAGTACAGGAATACAGTAGTAGAGTTCCTGGAGAACAGTGCAGCAGAGTTGAGAGGGAGAGTTGAGCAGCCTAGAGAGGAAGAAGGAGAGAGGCAGTATTACTGGGACAATTGAGCACAGACAGGTTGGAGAGGGGGTGGGGGGGACGCCAGATTGAATCAGTCAGCTTGGAGAGGAGTTTGAGCCTGAACAGCTGAGTTGAACCAGAGTTCAGAAAGAACTAGAAAAAGGTGAGCTTATTCAAAAGCGAGTCTCAGAGGCTGAAAACATTCTAGGCCTAGCTAAGATTATACAGAGGCTAGAAGCTTGCAGGCCCAGGCCTAGGTTAGCAGTAACCTCCCAGACAACAATTATAACAGGCAAATAAAAGTTACTTTTAAGGGCTGGAGAGATGGCTCAGCACTGACTGCTTTTCCGAAGGTCCTGAGTTCAAATCCCAGCAACCACATGGTGGCTCACAACCATCTGTCATGAAATCTGACGCCCTCTTTTGGGGTATCTGAAGACAGCTACAGTGTACTTACATATAAATAAATAAATAAATAAATAAATAAATAAATAAATAAATATTGGCCAGTGGTGGTGGTGGCACACGCCTTTAATCCCAGCACATGGGAGGAAGAGGCAGGAGGATTTCTGAGTTCCAGGCCGGCCTGGTCTACAGAGTGAGTTCCAGAACAGCCAAGGGTATACAGAGAAACCCTGACTCGAACCCCCCTCTTCCCCCCCCCCAAAAAAAGTTACTTTTATAGGTCCTCTGCAAAACAGAATGTGCTCTTAACTGCTGAGCCATCTCTCCAGCCCCATAACATACACATTTTATATATTACATAATGTTTATATTTTAAAAATTATCTAGTTTTGTGAGAGGAGTTGTATGGAGGCCAGAGGTTTTTTCCTTCTGCCAGATGTGTTTTGGGACTTGAATTTAGGTCATCAGGGTTGGTGGCAAGTGCCTTTATCTTACCTACTGAGCCACCTTGCTGGCCTTGTAATGATATTTTGAGGCAGGATCTTTCTCTGTATCCCAAGCTGACCTCAAACTCACTTTGTCATCAAGGGTGCCTTGGACTTTGGATATTCTTGCCTTTACCTTCCAAATGGTGGGAGTCCAGGGTGTGCCACCTTGTATGCAGTGCTAGGGACTGAACTCAGGGCTTTGAGAGTGCTAGGCAACTTAGCTACATCCTAAGCCTTAAGTGTTTTGGTTACATTTCTTTCTACACTTTTAAAGACTTACTTGTATGTGTATGGTGCCAGCATGTATGTAAGTGCACCACACATGTTCAGTTTCTGAGGAGACCAGAAGAGGGTGTCAGATTTCTAGAGCTGGAGTTACAGGAGGTTGTGAGCTGCCATGTGTGTGCTGGGAACCAAACCAGGTCCTTTAAAGGTGCAGCAAGTGCTTTTGAGCCCTGAGCCATCTGTCCAGTTCCTACATTGACTCATGGTATGTGTGAGTGTGCAAATGCCACAGCCCTTGTGTGGAGGGCAGAGGATAATGTTAGTGGTGACTTCTCTCCTTCTAACTCAGGAGGGCAGGCTGGTGACAAGTGCCTTTACACACTAAACCATCCCACCGGCACTCATCAGCCCTTTTTCTTAATATGGCAATTTGAGACAGGGTCTTAACCCAGGTTGCCCTCAAACTTAGTGATATTTCTTCCTGGGCCTCCCAAATGCTGAGACTATAAGTGTAAAACATGTTTGGTTATTTTTTTTATTTTCTGTTTTGTTTTGTTTTGTTTTGGGGGGTACTGGGGATTAAAGCTATATATTGAAATCTTCACCAGGTTTAGAATTTCGTCTTATAATAGCTATGTACCTGAGACCTCAGACCCACTTGGTATATTTAGTTTCTGTTTATAAAGTCAGATCTTTCTCAGTAATTTGAACAAGATCTTTTAGACCCCAGGAAAATGGAGAGGGTCCAGATCATTCATAGTCCCCCCCCTGAATTTCAGACTTCAGCGGGAGGAGGAGGAGGCCTTCGCTAGCAGCCAGAGCAGCCAAGGAGCCCAGTCCCTCACCTTTTCCAAGTTTGAAGAGAAGAAAACCAATGAGAAAACTCGCAAAGTCACCACAGTGAAGAAGTTCTTCAGCGCCTCTTCCAGGGCTGGATCCAAGAAGGGTAATTTTCTCTTTTCTTCTTCCATGTCTGAATAAGCTGCAGACTAGATCCGAATACAGGTGGACTTAGCCTTCCACTTCTGTAAGCCCAAGAGAGTTCTAGTCCAGATTTAACATGGATGTCAAGTTTGATGGCCAGGCAGTATGTGAAATAATATTCTCTTTGATTTGAAGATACTGTTTCCGTGTTTTTTAAAGAAGCTTTTATTCCACAGGAGAACTAGAGAGAATTGAAATGTGTAGTTCTGTTAGTAAAGTTTTCCATTCTCATTCAAACTGCGTATCACTGGCTACTTAATGTTTTTTTCATGTCTTTATTTTTTCTGAGCCTTGTTTGTTTACCTTGTGTAATACTCACTGTGTCAGCCTAGAGAGTGGCTGTTTCTAAACTTGAAAGTCACCTGAGAGACTTTCTCTAAAGCTTATTTCCTATGCTCTTAGGAAACAGACAGGAAAAGGTTCATTTGTGGCTCTTGAGTAACTCATATTCAGTATTTTCTTGTGGATGGATTTATGTTTGTTCATCTAATTTAAGAATGTTATTTGTGTGGGTGTTTTGTTTCCTTCTGTGTCTGTGCATCTCTGTGTGCTTAGTGCCCTCAGAGGACAGAAATGGGTGTTAGATGCCTTGGAACTGAAGTTACAGATGGTTGTGAAGTGCCATGTGGGTTCTGGGAATTGAACGTGGGTCTTCTGGAAGAGCAGTCAGTGCTCTTAACCCCTGAGCCATCTTTCCAGGCTCCCTCTTGTTTTTTGAAGCAGAGTTTCTTAGAACTCCCTGAGTCAGCTAGCTTGGCTGGCTGTTGAATCCCAGGATCTTCTTGTCTCTGACCCCTAAGTTTGGGATTATAGGCTTCTGCCACTATGCCCAGCTTTTGTGTGAATTCTGGGAACTGAACTGAACACTTGTGCTTTATTTACTGAGCATTTCCTAGCTCCTTTATCTACTTTTTTTCCTCATTAAAAATGTTTTTAGCTCTTGCTCCCTCTCTTACTCTCTTGTTCTTACTCTTTCCTCTTGCCCTCCTGCTCCCCTTCCTTTCCCCCTCTCTCCATGTGGCCATGGCTGCCCTCTACTTCTCTACTCTTCTCCCTCTCTCCACCTTTCTACAATAAATGCCTTAAAACCATGAAAAAAAAATGTTTTTAGGGCCAGGCAGTGGTGGTGCACGCCTTTAATCCCAG
>JADRCD010233258.1:0-7500 GCA_019843815.1 Montemys delectorum | reverse complement strand
ATGAGCACACTCAGCTGGTACCCAGTGCAGGTTCAGCTTAGTGTCTAGACTGGCGGTCAACTTTGTTTTCGGTGACTTTATTTTACTTCCTTAATATGTAGAACCTTTCTTTGCCCTTGTTAGTTTATTTATATTAGCAGCACAAAAGAAAGCTCTTGAGCCCAGGGAGCTTGGTTGCAAACAAAGCATGGTCTTGTAAGGGATTTGAAGAAATTGTGTGTGTGTTGGGGGGGGGGGGTGCGAGTGGGTCTGTATGCACATTTGTGTGAGAATGAGTATCTTATTTGATTATTTTCCATCTTATTATTTGAGATAGGTTCTCTCAGTGAACCTGGGGTTCACTAATTTGGATAGGCTGAGTGCCAGGGAGCTCCTGTGTCTGCTACCCTAGTGCTGGTATTAGACGTATGACAGCCCACTTGACTTTTTCAGTGGGTGCTGGGAATCAAATTCAGGCCCCCATGTTATGCTGCAAATAATTGACACTCTATACCCCCTCATGTTGTCTTTATTCTTCATAACCATTCAGATTACAAAGGTTTATTCTCGTCATATGTCAAAGAGGAAATCTGATATAATATTTGGTCTGTCTGACAGGTCAAATATTAGTTGATTAGTTGATACTCATTGACTTTTAAGTGATTGACTAAGGTCAGATCTTACTGTATTCCCATGCTGGCTTCAATCTCCTGGACTTAAGTGAGTTGTTGTCTTGCATCTTCCTCTTTGGCTTTTTTACTGTTGTTATTATTATTACTATTATTTATGTGTATGAGTGTGTGCCATCTCCACAGAGGCCAGAAGAGGGCATTGGGTCCATTGGAGCTGGAGTTACGGATGGCTGGGAACCATTCAACATGGGTGCTTCTGGAAGAGGAGTGTGTGCTCTTAGTCAGTAGCTATCTTTGAGCCCCTCCTGGGGAGTTAAGTAGAAGGAAACAGATGCTGCAGTAATAAAAAGATGGTCCAGAGTAGTTATAAAGAACTGGCCTAGGTTCTAGACTCATCTGTTTTCAAATCCCAGCTCTTTTTTTTTAACTAATGTGTCTTTGCATAGGTAAGTGACCTAAGTTTCTAAGATTCATATGTAAGGTGGTCATACCACCCAGCTCATGAAACTGTTAATGAGTGATTTAATCCACACAGAGCCTGTGCTCCTTGAATGATAGCTGAAATACTGCTCTCCTTGTGGTTCAAGCTCACAGGGCTGCAGAGCTCTTTAAAGCTTTGAGCTGGGTGATGGACAGCTTGAGAACCCTGTTTGACTGGAAGGACTTGAGCTATAAAATGTTTTTATTTGAGAAACACAAGATAATTGTAAGCTGATGTGCAAGCTCTGGTTGTTTGGCCCTTGGCAAACATTACAGGTGTAATGTGGGTAGGTTGTTCTCTTCTGTCTCCTTCTCGGAGACCAACCCTGTCTTCGAGCACTGAGCTCTACTTCAGCCCCCTTTGCTTACATTTTAAAAGGGGATTTGAGGTAGACTACATTTTTTAGACAAGATCTCACTTTGTAGCCCAAGATATCCTTGAACTCCTACTTTAGCCTTGAGATATATGTATGAACCAGTATGCTCAGCTCAGGACTTTTCTCTTTGTTTGTTGATGTGTGTAAGTGAAACCATGAAGAATTTTGGCTCCGAAGCTTTCAGTGTCCACGTAGTCTAAGGGCTTGGCATTCTTTGAAGGAACTGCTTGGTGCTCTGCCATAAGGGAGAAGTCAAACACGCTGAAGGCTCAGCAGCCAAACACGCTGACTTGAGTTTAGTTCTGTCCTTAACCTTAGGCAACTGAAAATCTTTGAGGTTTTTAACCATCTTCAAGGCTCAGTTGCTTCATTTGTCAGTTTTGTCTTGTGGAATATATGTTCTGCTTCTGTTGTTGAGCAGTCTAAGCATTTCAGTTGAGTCATATTGATCCATGGTATTGCTCAAATATTGTGATCTTTTTTTGAAGTATTTTATTACACACACACAGAATGAGAGAGAGTTAATGAATGAATGCATATGTGTGGGGAGGCCATGGTGGGCATATGAAGGTTAGAGGACAGTGTTGCCTGTAGTTTTTCAACTTGCCTTCTTGGCACAATTGCTACTATCTCTCATCTGGAAAAACATGTCCTTTTCAGTACTCTTAGCTCCCACCTACCCTAAATTTCAATGACTAGTCCCATCTAGCCTCTGCCAAAACTGATAACCCACCTGTAGTAGTGGCCCCAGACCCCAGCTGCTCCTGAGTCCTCACATGCTGGGTTCTTCTCCCTCCAAAGCATGACAAAACTCCTCTCCTTCCTTGCTTGCATCCTCCTTTCCTCCAGGGACCCGGAAGTTCTGCCTGTACGTTCCGCCCAGCAATTGGCCCATGGCTTTCTTTACTGACAGATCAAGAACCAATTGGGAAACAGGCCCTTAGCATCAGAACCGCCTCTACAGGACAGTGTATGAGAGTCATTTCTTTCCTTTCATGTGAGGGCTCTGGGAATGGAACCCATGGTTTTAGTCTTGGCAGCAAGTTCCTTTACTTGCTGAGCCATCCTGCCTACTCTTTTCTGTGACCTCCTGCTTTGACAGTCGCTCAGAGAGAATTGTTGAATTTGTTTCTTGTTCCTTACATTTCTGGTTTTACTCTTTGCATTTGAGCTGTATTGTTAGATATGTGTTTAGGATGCTGTGCCTTGGAGAGTTAACTTTCCGTTGTGGAATGCCCTTCTTTGGGGGTGGGAATAAGTTTTTTTAGATTATTTGACTGTATCTTTTTCCTACCCTTAGTGTCCCAATTCACATGCTGTGACATGGGGGTCTTACTTTGTAGCCCAGGCTGGCCTAGAATCCACATTTCCTCTTGCCTAAGCTTCCTAAGCATTGGGATTGCTCTGCAGCTTCTATGCCCAGCTGGACGTGTGGGCTTTAACTTTGCTGATTATTACTGAATTGCCCCCTTTTAAAGTTCCGACGCTTGGTTCCTGCCTGCACGGTGTAAGAAGCTGTTGTGTTCTTGTCAAGATCAAATTTTAGATTTTGTCTTAGGGTTTCTGTTATTGTGAAGAGACACTATATCCAAGACAACTTTTTATGGTTTTATTGATTATTACCTAAATTACGAAGTTAACTTTTGAATGGCATCTTCTTATGCTTTAATTTGTATATTTGTCATGCATGTCATTGCCCATCTTCCTGTTAAGATTATGGGTCTTGGAGATGGCTCAGCACTCTCACGGCAGCTCCCAACAGCCTATAGTGATGTCCTTTTTGTCTGCCGTGCAGACACACATACAGACAAAGCACCCATATACGCAAAATACATAAATAATTCCATAATCTGTCTGTCTATCTAATGTGAGGAGTAGGATATACTCCCATGTGTAGAAATCAGTTTTTTTCCTAAATAGTATGAAGTGAGGCATGGTGGCCCATGCCTTTACTCCCAGAGTTTAGGAGGTAGAAACAGACAGATCTCTGAGTTCGAGACCATCCTGTATTGTACATAGTGAGGCCCTGTCTCAAACAGACAAATAAAATTAAGTGTGTAGTTGATAGATTTTAATACCTTTTGGTTTCTTTTTCCTGTGGGGTGTGGTGGTGTGCACTTGCTGAGGAAGCTGAGGTAGGAGGATCCTGTCTGGAAAGGAAAAACCAGACAAAATATCTCTGTCTCTATCTCCCCCCGCCCCTGTGTGTGTGTGTGTGTGTGTGTGTGTGTGTGTGTGTGTGTTGATAGACTCTTGCTATATATAGCACAAGCTGGTGTCAGATGCACTGTGTAATCCAGGCTGACCTAGAACTTGAGCCTTGTGCCTCAACCTCTTGAGTGCTAGAATTACAGGCATGTGCCAGTGCACTCAGCTTGGATGCATTTTTACTTTGAGCAGTGTGACTTGCAAACTGAATGGTGGGGAAATAAACTGGCCTTTAGTCTTTTCTGTGCTGTGTGTCACCTGACGCCTTTGTGCTTCCACTTGTGGTTATTCCCATCCGTGACTTTTTGACTCAGGTGATCAGCAAGAAAATTATTCAAGAAAGCGTGCTCTTTCACTATCAGTATTATTGACTAAAAATGCTAGTGAGCAGTTTCTGTTCAGTATCTTATTTGCTTTCTGTTTAGAAAAAATAAAAAAAGTTTTAGTTGGGTGTGTGTCTGTGGAGATAACATTACAACTTTGTGGAGGTTTTTTCCTCCCGCCTTCTGTGAGTTCTACAGATAAAATTCACATCTTTGGGCCCATGTGGCAAGCATTTTCCCTTGTTGAGCCATTTTACTGACCTGTGGTTAGTTGGTTTTTATTTTTTATTTTTTATTTTTTTTATTTGAGGGGTTGGCACTAGTACTTTTGCACAGCACTTAGTAGTCATCTCCAAGGAACTGTGACTTCAGGGAGTACCAGGTCCCTTGGCCCTTTCACGTGCTGCCTGACAATGAATTATCCAGCCTTCCTACATTGTTAACTACCTAATGCAGCTGTTAGGTTTGTAGCACAAATATGAGAGTCTTTTTTAGTATTTGATTAGCTTTTTCTTTTTTAAAAAATAATTTACATTTCAAATGTTATCCCTCTTTCTGGTTTCCCCTCTGAAAAATCCCCTATCCCACCTCCCCTCCCATCTTTTTTTATTTGTGAATGTATTTTCTGGATCTCCATTGTAGCTCTGGTCTGGAACTCACTGTGAGATCCTCCTGCCTCTGCCTCTGCTAGCATTAAAGGTTGTTGATGCCATACCCTGCCCTGTATTTTTATTTTTAAGAATTGTTATGCTGTAATTCAGTTGTTGAGCAGAGAACAACACAGAATTCCAATCTGTGTTTCTACCCAGTGGATCTCAGGGATTAGATTCAGGTTGCCAGGCTTGTACAACAAGCTCTTTTACGTGTGGATACACTGGTCATTCTGTAGATAACGTTTTTGAGACGGGGGTCTTGTGTAGCCCAGGCTGACCTCAAATTTAGCAGGCAACCTTTAATTGACCTGGATCTTCCTGTTTCTGCTTCCCAAATGCTGGGATTATAGTTGTGCACAACATGCCACGTTTACTCATTGCTGGGGCTGGGTAAACCCCATGAGGGATTCCTACATGCCAGCAAGCACTCTACCAACTGAACCACAGCTCCAGCTCTGCTGAGCATGTTTTAGATCGTGCAGTTTTATCTACTTACACTTCCTAATTTTTCTTACTTTAAGGAAACTCATCCAAATGTTTAAATATAAAGTGATATTAATTTAATTTTGATTAAACATAATTTCAGTAATCTTGTCAGCTACGTAGAGTAATTCCATACATCAGTCTTCTGGGTAACAAAACTTACTGTGTTTAATTTTCCCAGCAGAAATTCAGGAAGCCAAAGCTCCCAGTCCCTCCATAAACCGGCAAGCCAGCATTGAGACGGACCGAGTGACTAAGGAGTTCATAGACTTTCTCAAGACCTTCCACAAGACAGGCCAAGAAGTCTATAAACAGACGAAGATGTTTTTGGAAACAATGCCTTATAAAAGGGTAGGCTGATGCTCACCACTCGGAAATAAGAGCTGTAGTTTAGGGAGGGTTAGGGAGAGCTGTAATCTTGTCATTTTACACCTGAGAAGAACAAGGTGATAGTTACCTAAGACCGGCTTTTTAGCTCAGCTAACACCTGACTCCAGGCTAGTACTTTTCCACTGTGCCCTGGTCGTCTCTGTGGAACTTCTGCAGGGAGAGGGACAGGCTGCCTCAGAGATCCACCTTCAAGCTAAAGGTGTAGCCACCATGCCTGTTGTCAATGTAGAGTTTTAGTATTCTTCTCTGTGTTTGTTTAGAGAAAGATAGCGTATAGAAGTCGAAAGGGACCTTAGTGGCTGCAATTTCAGTCCTTTTGTTTTGTAGATGAAGGCTGGTAAAAGCCAAACTTAGACTAGTGACCTAGTGACCTGACCGAGTGACCGGCTGGCTAGCTTGCTAGGCTTTTCAAAGTGAACTAGAGCTATGGCTTCCACATGCCTCTCACTATGTAGCCCAGGCTAGTCTTTAGCTCCCTGGTTCCTGCCTCAGCTGTCACAGTGGTAGGATTATGGAACCACACCACCATGCCTGGTAGGGCGTTTATTTTTTGGGTTTTGAGGTGGGTTATCGACGTGTAGTCTAGTCATACATACAATATGGCTGAGACTGACCTTCAACTTGAGACTCCCAACCCCCTCCACAGCCTCTGGGATGCTGCTGTCATTTGGAGGTGGCATTTGCCACAATGCTCGATCACTCAGTGTCTTAGGCCAGAATTTCTTATCTGTAATTTCAGTTCTTATAAAACTATTTGTGAAAGACTTTATTTTGTAAGTACAAATGAAGTCTTTCCACATTCTACAATATTAGCTCAGCTAGCTCTACCAGTGCCTTCTGGGAGGGAAGCGAGCTGCCATCAACATGCAGCTGCGGTGGGCATACTCCCAAATGCTCTAAGACTCAGTGCTCTTCAGGGGTGTTGTGACCCCAAGTTAGAAAGACTGTCTCTTTTACTTTAAGTGTTTGTGAAGAAACAGTGACATTTGGAGTTGAAGCAAGCTGCCTCTGAGGGGTGTGTGTGTGTGTGTGTGTGTGTGTGTCCGTCCGTGTGTCCCCGCGCGCACACACATATAATGACAGTGAAGTGTCAAGGGGGAGTGATATAGGCTTCTTGAATGTGTGAAAAGTCAAGTTTGGGGTTCCTTTTGCACTGTCAAGAGCAAACCTCTAATAAAGTTGTATTTACACTGTAGAATGTACAGAATATATATACTACCGTGTTTATATTGTTTTTGCAGAAACACTGATCAACTTGGGTTTGTTTTTCTTCTTCTGAGAAGCATAACCTACCCTTACTCTGTAAGCACTTAATTGATATTTTAGTGAGTCTGTGAAAATAAAGAAGCAAGTCTAGCATGGTGACACATACCTTTAGTAACGTTTGGAGGCAGAGGCAGGCGGATCTCTGTGTGTTTAAGATTAATGTGGTCTACATAGTGAGTTCTAGGCTAGCCAGGGCTGCACAGTGCTACACTGTCTCAAATAAATAAGTAAGTAGGAAAAAAACCCAAAGAGGAACACTATGCTGTGTGTTCAGAGCATCACTAACTGGTACTGGAGACCTGATAAGCTCAAGATTCTTTCTGTGTTAAGAAGTACTATGCAGCTAATTTTCTTTTACACTAGCACCAACTGTTTTGTGGTAAGGCATCCAGTCTTGTTCATGTGTCCTGTGTATCTTTGGTGTCTAGCATGATGGGCAATATCCAGATACAGTTCAGATGGATTTTTAGAGTTGCATTTACTGGTTGATGGATTGACTGTGTGTTTATGTATATGCTTATAAATAGGCATGGGTGAGGTCTGAGGATGACCTCCTGTTGCTCTCTTTCTACAATGTGGGTCTCAGGGATCACACTTGAGTCACCAGGCTTGGCAGCAAGTGCCTTTATCCACCGCGCTGCCTCTCTAGGCGTTTGATTCCAAGGTATAAAACTTGGAATTATTTATGCCTGAACTCACATAGCCTACC
>JADRCD010233257.1:0-16614 GCA_019843815.1 Montemys delectorum | reverse complement strand
ATTTCTACTCTTTCTCCTTTCTAACATCCCAATGTTGGTAGATCAGTTTCAATGCATTTAAAAATGATGAAGCCAGTGATAACATTTAAATTAAAATTAGAAAATTCCAGATCAAGTAGTGCATGCGTCTTATAATATTTGTAAAACTGAAGCAGGGGGATCTCATGTTTTGAGGAGATCCTGAAATATAGAGTGAGTTAAAGGTCAACCTGACAAACAGAATAAGACTTTGTCTTTAAAACACAAAGTAAGACCTTGTTTTAAAGCTAGCGGTTGGAAATCTGGAAAGCTAAGTAGATGTGAGACATATTGAGCGACTGTACATAATTCACAGTGATGGTTGACTAAGTGTTAAGGATTCATGCTGTTCAAGTAACTAGGAATGCTAAAAGTTCCACAGGGCACTATTTGATCTGGGCATAACGAGGACATTGTATTCTCTGTCCTACCTAAATTTATGCAACAATTTTTGAGAGGTATCTGAAAGAAAAACTTCCATAAACAGTCTCTTTTTTTTAGCCCTTGTTATCATTTTTTACTATAGTTTTGTTGGGGAGAAGGTGACCACAAAATCTAAGGGTAGAACTTTGACACGAAGCTCTTATTCCTGAAAGTGTCTCTCTGGGACAGAGAGGTAAGCAACTATTTTCAAAATAGCATTGTTTTTAATGTTTATCACCTGAAACAAATTTCACTTTAAATTTTAGACATGATAAATGTGTTTTCATCATTTTTGTTATATATGAAAACCAGGGCCTCATTCATGAATACTAGCTTCTATCACAGACCTATATCTAAGCATATAGTGAACAATTAGAAATGCAAATTGATGGGCTGGAGAGACGGCTTAGTGGTTAAGAGCACTGGCTGCTCTTCCAGAGGTCCTGAGTTCAAATCCCAGCAACGACATGGTGGCTCACAACCATCTCTAGTGGGATCTGATGCCCTCTTCTGGTGTGTCTGAAGACAGCAACAGTGTACTCACATAATGTAAATAAATCTTTAAAAAGAAAGAAAGAAAGAAATGCAAGTTGATATATATATATGTATGTATATGATATATATGTATGTATATATTCAAACAAATACATATATATATTCATCTCTTTCTGGTAAAGTTTCTGTTTATTGTGATTATTTTTCTTCTTTATTCTGCCTAACTTCCCAAGATGGGACTTACTTTGTCCATCTTCATTGATATTATGACCATAAGCTCTTCCAATATTTTGTAAATCCTAGGATATAGTAGTATCACTTTTATAATTCAAATGATATGAGGGATAATTTTGATTTATATTATGTATGGGAGGCGCATTCATATGCAGACTTATGAGCATTCCAAATGAAAATTAGTGCTATGTACACTGTATATTTTAATTACTATTATCATAATTTCTGATTAATTTTAAATACTAGTTTAAATTTTTATTCTAAAACATAGGTAGACAGTGTGAAGAACTTTTTGCTAGTCTCATTCTATTACTGTCATAAAACACTATGACTTAAACAACCCAGGGAGGAAAATGGTGATTTGGCTTAAGCTCCCAGGTTATAATCCACCACTGAGGCAAAAATCAGAAATAGTTCCATGGAAGTATACTGCTTGCTAGGTCATATTCTTGTTTGCTCAGCTAGTTTTTTTTTATTTGATATTTTCTTTATTTACATGTTATTTGATTTCTCCTTTCCCAGTTTCCCGTTCAAAAAAACAAACAAACAAACAAACCAGAAAAACAAGAACAAACCCTTGTTCCCTCCCTCCTCCCCCTGCTTCCTACTCCACCCTCTCCCACTTACTGGCCCTGGCATTCCCCTACACTGGGGCACAGAACCTTCACAGGGCCAAGGGCCTCTCCTCCCATTGATGACCGACTTGGCCATCCTCTACTATACATATGTTGCCAGAGCAATCACTCCCACCATGTGTACTCCTTGCTTGGTGGTTTAGTCCCTGGGAGCTCTGAGGGTACTAGTTAGTTCATAAATTGTAGTTCGTCCTAAGGGGCTGCAAACCTTTCAGCTTCTTTAGTTCTTTCTCTAACTCCTTCATTAAGTAGAGGCTCACAGCCATCCATTGAACTGAGTACAGGGTCCCCAACGAAGGAGCTAGTTTTCTTATACAGCCCAGTCCCACCTGTCTGAAACGGTGCAAAGCACAATGGGCTGGGTCATCCTACATCAACCATCAAAGAGCACAGTATCTCCTACTCATCTAGGTGGTGTTGAGTTTACACATCTAGGTTGACTCTCAATTGTGTCCTGAGGAAAATAAAAACTAATTAGCACAGACTTTAATTGCACAACACATCACAGGATAAATATGTGCCTGGATTTGAGACAGGAGATAATGACCTTAAAGCAATTTGATGTGTTAAAAATTTCAAGCAAATATTAACCAACACATGGTAAATATGTTTGATATATGGTGCACAACTTTAAGACAAAATCTAAAATGAATACAAACTGTAGACACACTGCCATTGATAGTAGGCAGCTTTGACCCTACCCAGAACGATCCAAACCTTCTGTGTATGTGTTTGCCTGAAAGCAATGTTTTTTGGAGTGGAGTTTTCTTTCAACAATAATAAACAAAAGCAGAAAGAAAATCAATTTCCTTCTTTAATAACATTTTCAAGGCATGCAATGAAAATTAAATTTGACTGTTTTCAATGCCACATCTCTCATCATCTTGAAATCAGCATTATTTTAAGGCTCATATTATAAATTCCTTGTCCATCATGGGTGGCATGATTTTCCCCAGTCTAAGCATTTTGTCACATTCTTGTAACATTTGTGAATCAAAGTTTCACTTAATCGTCTAGTTTTGGATCAGCTGTTATGTCTTTTGTCACATAGTCTGAGAATAACCATTTATCGTCACAAATTAGCCTTTCTTATTTTCTGTTACTTACTCATCATGTTTTATAATGGCATATAAATCATTGGTTCCATTATTTTTTAATGTTTTCTAAATACTGTGAATTAATCTTGTCTTCAGTATATAGTTATGCTGCTTAACATATTTAGTCCCAGAATTATAATTTGATAAGTTTTCATATGTGATATACCAGTTTACTCCATCAAAGTAAATTCTTCTATCTTTATACTGAAGGAGTTGGAGATTATCCCTAATGTGCCTTCCAAATTTAGTGTAACATCATGGAAACAGTGAGCTGTCCTCTCTTCAAACAAGAACTGGGTAATAAGATTGCCTCTGAGAGCTAAATCACCACACAATAGATGTAATTAGCCATCTGTTGGGAGTAACTCAACTTGTATCTAAATGTATTACTGGAAACTTTTGGGATTCCTAAATCTCCTCTCATAGTCACCTATAATCATCCTAGGAGGCAGTACTAGAAGGGGCAGCAGTTTAAGCAGAAAACCAACAGCCCATGTGCCTCTCTCTCTCTCTCTCTCTCTCTCTCTCTCTCTCTCTCTCTCTCACATCAGTCACAATCTGATGTTTAGAAAAGGTAATACCTGACACAGCAATTACAACTTTTGTATACAAGATCATATATTAAGCATACTCCATATAACAATATATGATTTCCTATTGTTCTCTTCACATTATTTTCCTTGTATGTTTTATTTTCATACTGATATGCCATAATGGACTGATGAATAATGAATATGCTTTTATTAATATAAATCTTTGTTAGCAAATATGAAAATGACTGCAGTCTAGCAAAATAAGATTTAGAAAAATTTTCCCTATTGTTTTGGGGACATATGTGTATATACATGGACATGCCGTGACAGGTTGGGATGTGAAATGACAAGTTGCAAGCATTAGTTCTCTCCTTTTGGTATGTGAATTCTAAGGATATAATCCAGGTCAGATTATCAGTCTTGGCAGCAAACAGTTTTCCCTACCGATCCATCATGCCAGCCCCATAATACAGCAGAATATTTTGAGTGGCCATATAATTGCTTCTAAAAATTGCATTGAAGATTGGAATACAGTTCAATTGTAACAGTATTTGCATAGCATGTGCAAAGTGCTGGATTTGACTCTTAGCACTACATAAAGCATACTTGATAACGCATAACTTCTATTGCAGTTACTGGTGCCACCCTTATCCACACTGAAAAATAGAAAATACCAAATTATTCATCACTTGTATATTTAATAGACTTTCTATCTATTCCTCATCAGAATCTTGGTAAATAAATGTCATTTCCACTTCATAGAGTTCACTTCTTGGATTCTGAAAGTACTTAATTCTTTTTTAACTTTTATTATTATTTTTCTTTTGTGTATAAGAGTACTCAGTAGTATGTGCACCAAACTGATTACTGGGAAATTTCTAAGGCAACGTCTTGTGGTAAATGTTTGAGTATCAAACTTATAAATTTCCATTTTCAGGGTACAGGAACTCTCTCTACTTGGAGACTTAATGGAGTTGCTTTATTTTTGTAGATGTATAATGCAGTTTAGGAAACAGAGTTACCATATGTCTAGAAAGAACATTGTTAAACAGCTTAGAGTCTACCACACATTGTGCATCCATAGTATGTTTGTGCATAAGGCATCTCAGCAATGAAGATCTCTTTTAGTCTAGTCAAAAGAAATAAGGAAGAGGATGGAGTTCTCATTTCTTAAAATGCTTTTCTTGTAAATACAAGCACCTATGTTTGATTCCTAGATTTACATTTAAAGCTAACAACAACAGAAAACACTGCATTACAGTAGCACTAGCTAACGATCCTAGCTCTGGAGAGAAGACAGGTGAATTCTTGGAACTTTCTATTCAGCCAACTCTAAGCCAGGTAAAGACAGTAACTGAGAAATGACACCTGAGATTGCCTTCTGACTGTATTACATGAGTATACATGCAATCATGAGGAAGGAAGGAAGGATGTGGATAAAGAGGGAGAGAGGATGGTGTTTCCTGAGGTCGATGGATATAGTGACGCTGGATTCAGTAAAGAATGTGGGTACAGGTGAAGTGATTTGTAAGTATAGTATTGAACACAATGTTCAAGTAAAACTAGAAAGATATGTCTGTATCTAAGAAATGTTGATGTTCTCTGTAGAAAAACTTTATGTGTGTGGAATAGTAAGAAATTTAAAACAGCACCCCTTGTGGTTTGGTTGAGATTCCAAGAACAGTGATACATTCAATAACAACAGTTTATAGACGATCGAAAAATAAAATTTGAATTAATAATCTAACCCTATTTTTTTCAATATCTTATTTTAAAATAGTCTTCACTGAGCAAAAATATACATAAAATGAATAACCACATTATTGATATAAGTAAACATGAAATAAAATGTTTGAATCACTTTGTAACAGCATATCACCAGACCAGTGATCTGGAGTCTGAAAATAATTTAAGTCAGCAATTTAAATTTTCTCTTTCTCATATGATTTAGAGATTACTGTATGTTTTATCCCCTCGAATTTGAAAAAAAAAAGCCAAATGCTTTGACCTTCATTGGATCACGGAGCCTATCGTTTTCTGTATATATATGGCTTTTCCTTATTCACCTTAATCTGTATGTGTTTTGGATATTGTTTAGTATAAAAGGGTCAGCATTATTAAAATTTTAGAGTAAGACTTTTAGACTCACATAACTCCTGAACAAAATATTCTATACTATTAGAACTATAGAATCCCCAGTTCATAAATGTGTCTCCATCCCCCCATCCCTCAGACTTTGATACATGATTCACCTAGAATTTCTTTTCATTCAAATTCTAGTTACTTGTAGTCCTCAACTTTAGTACACAATTAACATATACCACTTCTCAGAGTTGTTCTCTAACAATTTGGGGTGAAATTCACTTATTTTTATTATTACAAAAATTCAGTTTCTCGAAATTCCAACAAAAGTAGGTTGTAGGATACTATCAAGGGAAAACTCTGGTTGTTCTTTCTTATTGGTTCTTCTTGCGGCAGTGGGGGGGAAGAGTTGGCAGGGATAAGATTTGGTCTTATGAGATATTTAGGACTGCTATATAATAATGAAATGTTTACCTGTCTTAAGTCTAAGTCACTTTGCTTCTGTAGCTGGCCTGCCTGGGTCCCTTTGAAGCCGGAAACTGCAGTCTGTGGCATATAGCACCTCATTATGCAACAAGGTATTAAGTAAAGGATTAATTGCTAGAGCCATTTCCCTCTTGTCCAAATGCCTATCACATATCAGGGTAGGGGAAGTTTGGAGCAATAAACTTCTATTGAACTAGGAGAAAAGAATCAGGCTCATGGAAGGAAAAACTTTTACACAAGCAAATATGCATTAAATTTACATAAGTTCATATACAGATTCATGCACATACATTAATAAATCTCAATTCAAAGCAGTTGGGCCAGCTTACATACTTATATTATAATTACATACATATACACACACATCCATACTTACATATATATGGATCAAAAGAACAAGTGCCAGTGCAGAGAGAGCTCATTCACTACAGATGAAAAATGAGCTTCAATCTTTATTGCATAGAGAAAGAATAGGCTTGGAGAAAGCTTTGTTCTCTTTAGTAAGACTAAACCTGCCTTGCTATTAAGAGAATACGTGTTCTGTCCATGGTAAGGAGATGCCTGCCTGATCTCTCTGCAGCTTCTTTTTCCCTCTTTTGCTCTGCATTCTCAATATCACTCTCATAACGTTTTAAGTTGTCTTATAATTTCTAAGATATTCCATTCTGCATTCTTCTTCTAATCGAGTTCTCTTCTCCTGCTCAGATGTAACAATGTTCTCCCTCCTAATGCCTGTGATTCTAAGTTCTTCTTATGTTCCTTTCTGTCTAAAACATTCTCCTCAGTTCTCTTTTCTCTTTGTCCTCAGGACTTATACATTTTTCAGAATACAGGACCACATGATAAAACGTTCACGACAAGTTTCCACACAAATTCACATCATAAATCAAATAAGTTTACAACACAGAATGTTTATCTATTAAGAGTAATTATCTGGTTAAACATTCATCATCTGTCACCAGCTTTACAAGTTCATGGAGAGTTAAAAACCATAACTTTTGTGACTAAGATAATAATGAAGTTTTGTATACATAAACCAAGTCAATAATTGTATTCTATTCTTTCACCTATAGTAAATCATTGGTTCCATTTTTATGATCTTTTGTTAAGAGTTTTACAACCTCTTGCAATGTGTTCTCTAAGTTGCAGATGCCTGCTTGCTATCTCAGAAGTAATTAACCCATAATACTTCAAGACTGGCAGAGTTCTCAATACAGGTTTGAGATCAAAAGGACAGTAATAGCTTTTCTATTATAAAAGAGCTAAATAATTACTATAATTTTAGGAACTCTTATAGAATCATCATTAAGAATTAAGAAATCATTTATTTGTCTGTATAGCATCACTATAAGACAGTACATTCTCATTTTTCTGCAGAGCTCTGCTCAAAAGGATGGGATACTACCTAGTGATTATTATATGTATTTAATAATAACAAGAAAAGAATATTAATAGCAGGAATCTTTCGTAAAATAAACTTCTCATGAATCTTGCCTACAGGAGCAAATGCATGGCAGATTTTAATCCAAAACATGCCCATCTCAGGAAGATTACCTGCTGGTTTTTATCTTCTCCTGATGGCTCCTGATATGATACTTTTATGTTTTTAATTTCATTCTAGTATAAATTACTTCTGTGCAAAGATACTGTAGCTTTGATATTTATGTGTCTCTGTGTTCTGAGTTCCCACCAGATAGCCTTCAATATTGTTTTCTGATTGCAGACTTTGGTAAGGCAGGCTCCTGTGTACTCCTTCCTTTTCCTTCCGTTTAGATTAAGCTATTTTTATCTTTATAGTAGCCTAGCCATTAATGTATGGACGAGAGTCATATCTACACTTTCTCTCTAACTATTTCCTTTCAATTTTCACATTCAAAGTCTTCAAAGAAGCATGAAACCTTAAACGTAGTTTGAGCAGTTCGGTTTGGGAGATTTTCTCCCTCTAGGAAGCTTTCTTGCAAAATTCTTTTATCTTGTCTACTGGCTTTCCCTCATATATTTTATTTGAGTCTTTTTATTGCACAGAAAATAGAACTCATTCATCATTCTTATGCAATGTGATATATATTACCACATAAAATTTTAATTTTTTCACAGTTATGTATACATTTTAGTACAGAGATATAGCTGCTGTGTTTAGCAGGAGAGAGATTGTGAGACAGAGTAGGCCAAAAGGTTCCTATACTACATGGAAAGCACTTCAATTAAAAATTGTTAATTTTAATCATCAGCTTGATTGGGTAAGAAACAGTTGGGCATAAACATAAACAGCCTTGCTTACAACTGTGAAAGTGTCTTTGGAAGGGATTAAGTGAGAGAGGTGTCCTCATCTCAAGGTGGACCCTGCAGTTTTTCAGGTTCAGTTCCATATTGAATAACAAGCAATACATCAGGCAATTGATCTTGTCCGTGAACCTGCTACCTCATGAGACTTTACCAGTTCTTCTCTTTTTCCTCTTTGCCACCACAATGCCATCCAGACTGAGGAAACCTGGAAATTATTGGGTCATATGAGCCAAAGCCACTAAGAACTACAAGCACTCAGAAGGCCATAGGAGTGCTGGAGGCATTCATCATCAGAGGACGAATTTTGACAAATATCATCCAGGTTACTTTGGCAAAGTGGTAGAGGCTTTACAACTTAAAGAGGAACCAGAGCTTCTCCCAACTGTCAACCTGGATGAGCTGTGGACACAGGTCAGTGGGCAGACATAGTTCAATGCTGCAAAAAACAAGACTGGAGTTGCTTCCAACACTGATGTTGTGTGATTGGCTACTACCAAGTTCTGGGAAAAGGAAAGCTCCCTAAACAACTTGTGAGGGAGAGCTGAAGACAAGTTCAAGGGTGTTGGAGGTGCCAGTGTCCTGGTGGCTTGAAGTTACCTAAGGAACTTAATTAAATGCTAGCATTAAAAATAATGGTAATACATTAGAAAGTAGAAAACTATTGTTCTGTCTTCCCCCTGCTTCTGAACCTAAAAGATTTGCAAACATCCTGCCCTAAACCGATACCATGTCTTTTCTACTTCAATGGACAGAACACAATAGATTGAAAACAATCTTGTTTCAAAGTCATTTTTTAAGTGGAGAGTTTGCTATAGCAATGCAAAAAAACTAATGCATGATAGCCAATTTTCTGAGAAATCTGGGAATATAATTTTTAGGTCTTCTGATACTATTTTTTTAGTGGGAAGGTTAAAGAGTTTGCAACTGTGGATGAGAGGAACCCTACTATATTGGCAACAGAGCTTAATGGGTTGTTCTGGTAGACTAATCAGATCGAAGATAGGAAATCTGACACATTGAGATAGTGTCAACAATAAGCTTGCAGTCATAACATTCCATAAGAGCACAGGACTTTATTGGGAACTGGACTGGAGATTACTGATGCTGTATCTTGCAAAGAATCTAGCTGCGTTCTTCCTGTGTCTTGAAAATTTGAAGGAAACTGAATTTTAAAATTATTTTATTAAATTGTTAAATGGAAAACATTTTATCAATTTAATAAAACATTTTACATGTTATATTATTTATTATAATATTATAATATTCCTAATGGACACTTTATAGTATTCCCCATGAGGGTGACTTAGAAGACAGCAAGTATTGCACATTTTGACTATAGATTGGGGTGATCATTAAAAGATAGTAAATTCAGAAAAGTTAAAAAAAAAGGAACAACATGTTACTCACAGGGTCTAGATCTGTCATCTGAGCTCCTGAGAAGAAATGTAGAAAATGTCATTCTACAATGTCAATTGAATACCTTCAAGCGCAGTTTCATAAGACAGTCTTTATATTATTAAGTGAGCCAGTAGTAAAACATAACAAATAGAAATAAAGATACCACAGCAGTGAGAAGTGGTTAGTCCTTTTCTCTTGTTTGTATGGAAAATTAAAATATGAAAGAAAGAATTTAAGAATACAGCATGAGCTATTTTAAGTCAAGGGCAAAATAAGGACAAAGTATGTATGCCATTGTTAAATCACCGTTCAAGGAAATGTAACATTGTATTGAGACATAGAAGGTGCCTTGAGAATAGGAGCTAAGCTTTTGGAGCCTCCAACATTCAAAAATGCAAATAATCTGAGAGAAGAAAATCTTAGATAATGATGCCAATAATGGATTCTGACTGTAAAGCTATCTAGAGAGTTGTTTTTTTACCAAAATCCAACCACAAAAGCTGAGTAATAATGCTGTAGATGAGAAAGGTGGTCAGTTGTGTCCTTAATGCATATAGCACTGTTTTGTTGTTTGCTTGTTTGTTTTCTTTTTCAGAAATGCAAGGTAGACGAGTTAGTGGCATAGATAGTTAAATGCAAGTAATCAAAAGCCACTGAAGCTAACTAATGTGTAACAAGATCAGATGTCTTTCACTGAGGTCCTGAGCAAGTTGTACATGATGACATGAAGGTGAAATCTAAGTTGCAATGAATATTCAAATATATTTGTGATTCTAAAAATGTGGATGACCACCCAGGAAGGCTGAAGTCATAGGAAGGAGCTTACCTCAGGGATATCCACATAGATTGCAGAAAAACAGATGTAGAGAGTTACTGAATCCTACTGTAGGTCAAGTAATAGCATGGTAATCTGCAAGATGCTGTATTTTGAACTGTAAGCTTTGCAAGCTTTGCTATTGCCTTGTGCTGTGTGACTTTATTTTGTAAAAGAGATAATCATCTACTCACCCCATTTGGAACTAATGACAACCAAACTAAGGGTACCACCAAAGCCAAGTTTCATGCCCAATATGATTATTTGGTTTACTTACGTTTGTATGGTTGGATGATTAGTTATAGCCCCCCAAATCACTCAAAGACAGCTGAATTACCAAAAGCCCAGCCCAACATTAGTGATAGATTATTAAGGTTAGAAATTTGAAGCTTACTGAGAAACTTTCAGGCATCTCGACTGGTTGGAGAGTGATTCTTTCAAGCATCTTAGAAGGTTTGAATCTCTTTTAGGTAATTCATCTGGACCCTGCATGGCTCATAAAGTCCAGCTGGTTGACTCTGAACTAAGCAGCTTGAATAGTCTATAAATGTTTCTCAGCAGTTCATACTGCCTGTGTATACATTGGGGATAGAGAAGAGACCTTGCCAATATGGTAAAATCCAGGAAGTTCCTGAAACTTTTGAACTATTTCTTTACTGTGTTTAATGAGCTTCCTTGCAGTATAGAAAGTTTCATTTTGTAGGAAATTACTATAGAGAGTCCTGCTGTGTTTCATCTTGCTTTGGCCCAGCTTTTTCCTCTCTCTTCTTTCCATATTGCCTTCCTTTTTTCCACATTTGAAAATGGAATCTATACTTTTCATTTGTTTATTTATTTTGCCATTTTATTTTGAGGATCTGTAATAAGGTTTTTTTGGTGGGTTAGGGTCATTCTAGACCCCGATTGCCTAGAATTTCAGAAGATAGAGTTTTTGAATGCTGTAAGAGAACAGTATAGTGTAAAATAATTATTTCATTGTTGATTGCCTATTTATATTAAGGGGTTATCATGAGTTTTTGAAAAGGGCAAGGGATATTTTACACATAAAATTATCTGCTTGAATGCCAAGTTTTCAAAAGTAAGACTTGTGATGTTTATTTTTTATTACAATTCAATTACATGTGGAGATGCCTACAGAATTAATAAAGCACAAGTTTATGTGTATCTAAAAGGAGACTGATTGGTGGAATTCCCTCTTCTTTGATTCTTAAACTTAGGAGACTTGAAGAAGCAATCAGACTTCTGCAGTGACCATAACCCAGAGCTATTCCTGCTCCCTGCCTACCCAATCCTAAGTGAATTTGACAACCCTTTTCCATTTAAGGTGTTCCTTAAAGGCTTGCTTATTTATTTATTTATTTATTTGTTTGTTTATTTATTTATTACTTAAAACAATCTTTACATTTAAATATATTTTGCTCATATTCTTCACTTCCACTTTCAACCAGATTCTCCCCTATACCCTAGGAACACAACTTTTAAGTTCTTTCTCAGAACATAAACCCACAACACAAAACAACAACAACATATCACAAACTAAAAAACAAAATAACTACCCCCTATAAAACAAAAGAAAACAAAAATAACTGAAACCAAATAAAACAACACAAAAAGTAGCAGAGGTCAACAACATTTAAACAGAATGTGTGTCCTGGAGTGGGGAATATACTTGATGTCACGTCATTGGAGAAAGCAGATTTCCTCCCTCCAAGCACATATAAATGGCAGTCATTTCTGCAGTTAACCTTTACTCTAGTGTCTGCAGTTACATTCATTCATTTTTATATACTTATATTTAATTAAATATAACTAAATAATATATAATATATTAAAACAAATACTATCACATTGATATCAGAGAAGACAAACCAATAGAAGAAAAAGAAAGCTCTGTGGGGTCTGGTTGGTTGATATTGTTGTTCTTCCTATGGGGTTGCAAACCCCTTCAGCTCCTTCAGCCCTTTTTCTAACTCTTCCATTGGGGACCCTGTGCTCAGTCCAGTGGTTGGATGCAAGCATTTGTCTCTGTACATGTGAAAGCTCCCAGGATCTAAACTACCAACCAGAGAATACACATGAAGGGACCCAGGACTCCAGCCTCATATGTAGCAGAGGAGAGGCCCTTGGTCCTGTGAAGGCTCAATGCCTCAGTGTAGGGAAATGCCAGAGCAGATAGATGGGAGTGAGTAGGTGGTGGTGGGGAATATCCTCATAGGAGCAAGAGGAGAGGGGATAGGATAGGGGGCTTTTGGGAGGAATGGGAAAGAGGATAACATGTGAAATGTAAATAAAGAAAATACTCAATTAAAAAAAGAATAAAAAGAACTAAAGCAAGGGCATATGAGTCAAAGAGCAACCCATTTGTACACTCAGAAACTTCCATAGGAAGCCATAGTATATATGTAAAGGACATATTGTAGACTGGTGTAGGCCCTGTACATGTTGCTTCTCTCTTGTAAGTTCACATACACTTTGCTCAAATTTTCTTTGCTGATTAATAAATGAGTGATGAAAATCTATTAAGAGATTTACTCCGATAATGATTACAATAGATATTGTGTGGGTAAATCACCTTGTGCTTTTTAAGCAGGTTAAAAACATTCCCCTTCACAGGGCCAAGGTCCTCTCCTCCCATTGATGACTGACTTGGCCATCCTCTGCTATACACATGCTGCTGGAGCCACGAGTCCCACCAAGTGTATTCTTGTTGGAGTTTAGGCCCTGGGAGCTCCGAGGATACTAGTTAGTTCATATTGTTGTTTGTGCTAAGGGGCTGCAAACCCTTCAGCTCTTTGGGTCTTTTCTCTAGCTCCTTAATTGGGGACCCTGTACTCAATCCAATGTTTGGCTGTGAGCATCCACTTCTCTATTAGTCGGATACTGTCAGAGCCTCTCGGGAGACAGCTATCTCAGGTTCCTGTCATCCAGCACTTGTTGGCATCCACAATAGTGTCTAGATTTGATGACTGAATATAGGTAAGATTCTCAGTTGGAGCAGTCTCTGAATTGTCCTTCCTTTAGTCTCTGCTCCAAAGTTAGCCTCTACAACTCCAAGCAGGGGGAGGGGGGAGGGAACAGAGGATTGTTTTAGTTTTGGGTTTTTTTTTATTTTATTTTATTTTTCTTATTTTCTTTTCTTTTTCTTTTTTCTTTTGGAGGGGAACCTGGGAAAGGAGATATTGTAAATAAAGAAAACATCTAATAAAAAAAAAAAAAAAACAGACGCTGGTAGTTGTGAAGAGTCTTTTTTTCTTCCCTTGTGACTTCCGCTGGAAGCTTTCACTATACATACACATTCACATACACATTCACATACACATCCATATACTGTAAGCCTTCACTATACATATACATACATATTCACTCATGCAAAACTGAGAGTACACTATCATATATATTACTCTTTAAATCACACTGGACAAAAGAATATGAAAAAGCTAGGAAGTGAGTAGTAGTTTAATAATGGTTGTTATTAAATTTAAAAGAAATGTGGGCCGGTGAGATGGTTCAGCAAGTAAAATTAATGGTGTCAAACCAGATGATCTTTGCTGCTTCCCCAAAACTCATATAGATGAAATAATGAATTCACAAATGTTGCTCTCTAACTTCTACATGCATTCTGTGGAACATGCATACATACACACAAAAATACATGCATACATACATACAAACACATATATACACAAATACAGACATGTGCACATGTACACACAAAACAAACAAACAAACAAAGAAACAAATAAATAAATAAATGGGCTACTTGCCACAAAGGCAGATGTACAGAATTTGATTGCCATGACTCACATGGTCAAGTCATAGAACCAATTTTCTGATCTCCACATGCAATTTATTACAGAAATTCTTTCTCACACAGGAACACTCAAACTAACATAAAAGTAATACATTTTAACAAACTAAAATATCTTCTATTTTGCTATGAAGCACCTACTGCTAATCTTGACAAATTTAGAATTAACAATCAGGCAGTGTTGGTGTATACATTTAATCCTAGCACTTGAGAGGCAGAAGAGGGTGGATTTCTGAGTTCGAGGCTGGCCTGGTCTACAAAGTGAGTTCTAGGACAACCAGGGCTGTACAGAGAAACCCTGTCTTGAAAAAAACAATTAGAATTAACAAATGTTAATTATTCATTTGAAAAGCTAACATTCAAAGTAAGTTTCAAATATTTTTTTAGATAACACTGTGGGAGGTATCCTTAAAAATTCTAATTAAAATTCTAAGTCATATTGTAAAATATTTTTAATGTCTGCATGCTTTTCCTACATTAAACATGTAATTAGTTGACATATAATCTCTCTAGAATGTCATAATTATTTTTATAAACTGAATTGAAAAATATTCAATATTATTGAAGTTATTGTAAATTATTCCAAAGGAGTAATTTGGGTTATTTTCAATTTTAATGGCAAATGGCAATGATCTTTCAAGAAATAATTATACCTTAAAATACTGTTATGTATATGCTTAAATAGAGTTAGGTTTGAATCAATTATATTATGATTCTAATAATGACTATAAGAGTAAATATATCACATTTAAAAGAATTATTATTGAAGTAAGAGAAAAATGATCATGTAATTGGGAAAGGGTATATTTCTTAAATCTTCTTAAGGTAAATTTTGGTAATATATGCTCATCTTCCAATATAATATATAATTATCTACATTTATGTTTATTAGGATTATATAATATTTTATTTTATACTTCACATACTTTTACAAAATTTAATAATGCAGAATAATGCCATTTGCAGTAGGAAAATATAATTACATAGATAACTCTTTACAGTGCACAAAATAAGTAAAATATAATACCATTGAGGTTGATTCAAGAAAATATACAGAGAGAGATTTATCCAAATCTTTTCCTTCACAGAAAATGGATACAAATTGTAAACTCTCAGACTGCTATTGTTTATTACTGACATTTTTAATGATATTTTGTTATATCTGGAGTTTAATTACTTTTAAATGATAACATTTAAAAAATCATTGCAGATCAACTACAAATCTTAATTATGTTTCACTAATTAGTACTTAATCACATTGTCTTATGTGTTTGAAGGGCTATCATATTCAGGACACAAATGTTTTTATATGTTAGAAAATAGTTCTGCCCTACAAGAGCTTGCATTTTAGTAACAGATTGAAGGAATGTTCCAATGTAGCACCTGAAGAATTATAATATGTTCATGATTTTATTCTTATAGAAATGGTGTGTGTGTGTGTGTGTGTGTGTGTGTGTGTGTGTGTATGTGTGTATTAAATCAATTTGAGCTAGGATCATTATAGCTAGAGTCAGAGCCCTAAATGAGGTAAAGCCTTTTGAGACATTAGAAATGCAATTACATAGCAATCCAGATTTAGGAACTTGAGTTTACTCATGAAATGATCTTCAATATCTTATATATCAATATCTTCCCACTATAATCACCTAAAAAAACCCTAAATAACAGAAAGTATTTCTCACTGTTTACATACATGCAACAATGGCCATACAGAAGATATCTTAAGAATCATATTATTCTGAATAATTGTATCATTTGAATGATTTACATTATGTGGAATCCTGTCATTCTAAATATAGATATTTTGGATAAGTGGATAAAAACTACTATATCATCTTAAGAAGATTTAATGTGTAACATAAGGTTACACATTGTAAGAAATACACAATGAGTATATGTGGTAATAACAACACTTTCTTTACATGTACTAGATTTAATATTTGTGTTCTTACTGTTTTTTTATACTAGGAATTGAACTTAAGGACTTCATTATGCTAGGTAGAGATACTAAAGTCAACTTTATCAAAAATCCCTTTAACCTATGTTTTATTAGGTGATGTAGTTGCCCAGACTAACTGAGAACTTACTATATAATTCAGGATGATCTATCCAGGACAATATTTATGACTACAAATTGTTTGTAGTGGAATAATAAGCATTTGAATACATTTTTAATTTTAATTTTATTTTATTCTACTTAAACACAGTAGCACAGAATAATATACACCAACATAGTGTTAAGTATTACTAGAACACTGAAAGATGAATATATTTTGTATCTCTCTCTCTCGCTCTCTCTTTGTGT
>JADRCD010233256.1:0-15511 GCA_019843815.1 Montemys delectorum | reverse complement strand
AATGCAAAGGGTCTGAAGTGGGGACAAGCTTGGGAACAGCTTGTTTTCAGGAGGGAAAGGGAGATGGTAAATCAGCTTGGATCAGTCAATACACGTGGCCCCCTCTTTCTCGATTAAACCAGTTAAGTGGTCATTGATACATCACACCTACCATGTGCCTACTCTTGTAACATAGCTAATTCGAGTCTTTCTACTGAGGAGCATCTTTGGGGTTGAAAGTTACGTGCATGGAGCAGAAAGAGAGCATCAGAAGCTGCTCGGAGTTCAGACATGTAATGAGGCCAAGAATCTCCAACTGACTTCTCCCCTTTCGTACACACAAGGACTTGGCTCGCTCTAAGAATTATTAGTCTGTCCTCTCTAACATGATTGTTTCCATCTGCCATGCCAATTGCTATATTCTAACTGAAAAAATATTCAAACAAAAGGAAGCTTTCTTTCCTCACTAGTAACTGCTCATTGCCCAACTTCCCACTTTTCTGTGTACCTTCCCAGCCTCCAGCCAGCCATCTGGGTGTCCTTTCAGTCTATCTAAGCTGACACCTAGAAGTAACAATTATTGTTGGGTTTGCATAATACTGAATTTGAGGTTCTGGGGAAGATACCGAACCGGATGTGCAGCAATCATTGGGAACAGGGACTAAGAGCTTGGAGACCAGTCAAACATCTGTCTCCATGTAGGATCAGTGACAGCCTGCAATTGGGTAAGGTCACCCAGAGGGCCAAGCAGAAGCTAGGAGAGCGGAAGGAGGGATGTCAGCAGGATGCATAAATGGTACAGCTGGCTAACTTTCTTTTGGTCCTAGCAATAATCCTTTAGAAAGCGTCTGCAGGAGTAGAGGGATAGGCAATATAGGAAGTTAACAAAACAAGAGTCGAGGGGGCTATACCTAACCAGAGGAGACAATCAGAAATATAAATGAAGCTAATTCTTGGAAGTAAAAGCAAAAATTTCTGTCAGTTCATTTCAATTCAAATCAGCTATCTTCATCTCTGGTTAGGCCCAGAGTTGGCTTTCAGTCTTTGCTAAAATATAGTCCTGTTTTGTAAAGAATGGAGGCACGAGTGATGTATTACTCTGGGTGTTTAATTCAGGATGCCAAAGTCTACACCGGAAGCTAAGGTGTCATGGCAGACAGGATGTGCCCCTTAGAAGTCTGTAATTGTTAAAATGACTGTTGAAACCTAAGACAAATATTTGACTCAGTGCTTAAGGTAATTGATGCGACTGATATCAGGTCCTGCCAGATTGCAGTGGCTTGGCAAAGTGTTAAAGGTGGTATGTTAGTGTAACTAAAGTGTTTCCATTTCTCCTTGAATCTTTAGTTTATTTTGAATGTGAGATTGGATTATAGGATCTCCTGCCTCCTGTGTATATTTAAGCGGGAGTTTGATGAAAGCAATTCTCAGTCATCGGAAACATCCTCCGGAAACAGCAGCCAAGAAGGGCCAAGTAATGTACCAGGTTAGTGATGCCAGCATGGGATCTCAGCCAATAGAGTGGGACCTGGGTATAATGCCACTTGGGGCGCAAAGAGTGAAAATTCCAGTATTTTAAAGACTCGTTGATCAAGAGTATATTGAGGAGACAAACAAACACACATAGAACATTGCTTCTTGGGGGATGAAGACACTTAAGATTCATAGTGTTGGAGTTTCCTATAAAGCAACTCAAAACCAACACAATACCAAAAATATTCTCCACCATCTACTTTTGTTAAGTATTTGAAGTTCTACTCAACCATAGACACTGGAGAAGACTAGGGGAACGATGGTGATATTTGTGATTCCCAGACAGCACAAGTATTTTTTGGAGTGAGGCCATCACTCTTCTTTACCAAGAAAAGAGTGACAGGTGTGAGGGTTATCTGGGCTAGCCTGGCTCAATGGCTTTGTAGGTTATGACGGGCAGATTTGAGGGTCACGTGAGAGCATTGCTTTTGAAGCATATTAGGCTAGGTCCAGCAGAAGCAGGTTTTCAGTCCTTGTTGTGTCTAACTTCATGTACTCTCTGACCTTTCAGGTGCTCTTGACTTTGAACACATTGAGGAGCAAGCAGAAGGCATCTTTGGGGGAAGGAAAGTGTGCTTTCGTTATCTCCTCGAGTGGCAGTTCTAGAGTGTGGAAGGCAGTCCTTCCGTAATTCTCACGGGGTTTTTTTTGTTTTGTTTTGTTTTGTTTTGGTTTTTTTCTTGAACATACTGATCAGCCTTCAGGTTCAGGTTCTTGTACTGCTCTGCTGGAATTACTAAGTCATGGAACTTAGGTGGTGCAGTGAGTGTGCATGTGTTTCCTGCCTAGGACAGAAAAGATTTTGTGTGTGTGTGTGTGTGTGTGTGTATGTATGTGTGTGTGTGTGTTTCCTGCCTAGGACAAAAAAGATTTAAAGTGTCCTAGTATGTATAGATTTGCAAGGTTATTTTTACATGGTGTGGGTCAAAAGAATAGAGAAAGGGGGTTCAAGTCAGGTAGAGTTTACTATTAATGTCATTGACTTCATCTACTAATAGCAAGCTAGGCAGCAACAGCAAAAACAACAAAGAAAATCAACAGCAGCAAAAGTTAAAAAAAAAAAAACAAAAACAAAAACAATGTATCCTTTAATCATTCCTCATGGAAATGTCTCCTAATATCACAGACCTTAGTTTTAACAATAAAACATTATTAGTATAAATTCACATACCTACAGTAAATTCCCTATGAGCACAGTGATTATAACCAGCACACTTGGTTTGACTGTTCATTGCTTCACACCACACATCTCCAACAGTCTTAAGAATTTGAACCCCAAGTATTTCTCCTAGCTGTCTGCGTTGGCTGGAGCCCCGCCCTGACGAGCGGTGGCAGTCACTGTTGGGTCTGCCATGCAGCTGTTGGGCTACAGTGACTGGGAATGGTACACACTGGCTGTTTTACTCATGTTCCTGGTGCCGATAAAGGCGTAAGCCAAGGTTGCAACCTTGCTGCACACGCTCAGTTTGTGCTTCTTGACAGCAATGGCCGATTCCTAGAACAGATGTTGCAAGAAGACAAGCCAACAGAAAGCAAGTGCTTTCTGGACTGCACACTAGATCTTCTCAAAACTGTTTTTATTTTATTACCAGATGATTTAATAAGTGCTAAGCTACAGCATTTTTAAACAAAAAGCTTAGAAGGAGCACATTTGTTGTAGATTTTGGAGCACAGATGAAGCCCAGTAGAAGAACGTGCTAAGTTAGGTCTCAAAATCTTATACTGTTAGTCCTGTTGGCTTAGGGAGTTACAACATCAGAATTGTTCCCTCTTCTCACAGTGGAGCTGAGGGTAAAACACAATTGGCTTATCAAAAAGAAGCTGATGAAAAGCGAGGTTCCATTGGATGGAGTAATGTTTGAACTATAGTTCAGCTCTATCAGGGCTCACATGCATGATCCTGGGACTGTAGTTTTATTTGGTCTCTTTGTCTCCTTCCCCATGTTCCTGTAGTGAGGAGAACACACCTCTGGACTTGGATGATCATGGTGGCAGAACCTTCCTCAGGGTCCTGCTCCACTTGACAATGCATGACTACCCACCCCTGGTGTCTGGGGCCCTGCAGCTCCTCTTTCGGCACTTCAGTCAGAGACAGGAGGTCCTTCAGGCCTTCAAACAGGTACTTCCTGTGGACCAGCATGGCCATTGTGTATCAAAAAGCTGTTGTGTGCAGTGAAAGGATTATGGCGCTTTCTCTCTCGCCGTCTCTCTCTCTTTCTCTCTCTCTCTCTCTGTATGTGTTTTAATGTTCATGTAACTAACATATTGTGTTCTTTAAGGTTCAACTGCTGGTTACTAGCCAAGATGTGGACAACTACAAACAGATCAAGCAAGACTTGGACCAACTAAGGTCCATTGTGGAGAAGTCTGAGCTCTGGGTGTACAAAGGCCAGGGTCCCGATGAGCCTATGGATGGAGCCTCTGGTGAAAATGAACATAAGAAAACTGAGGTAGGCACACTCCAAGTTAGGTCTCAAAGTGGCTTTCCTGCTTCTTAAAACAAGGCAGCATCCTCTCCTAGTCTGAGATCTAAACGTAGATGATAGGATGGTTGCTATCAAGAGATGCTTGCTAAGTAGCCAGGGTAACCACTATTCTCCTAGAAATTTAGCTACAATGTCAAAGTTTAGATGTATCTCTGAGCAACTCTGGACTATGAAGAGACTTTGTTGGGGGAGGTAGAACTGGATTTCCCTCAAGAGACTCAGTAGGGAATGGCCTCCTGTGACCACCACATCTTCTTCCAAGGGTAAAGAATAGGTCAACATCTTGGGTGGCCTAACTGTCGAAAGACAATGGGCAATGTGTGTGCTTTCTTAAAGGGTGATGATCACCCAACAGTAGACCACAAGAGGCACCTACTGCATGTGTTCTTTTTGATCCCTAGGAGGGGACTAACAAGCCACTGAAGCACGAAAGCACCAGCAGCTACAACTACCGAGTGGTAAAAGAGGTGAGCCGCCTCTGCCAACCTTCGCCCTGATGACTCTAGTGAGCTTTAGTCAGCGATTGATCGGCAAGTTGAAGGCACAAGGACATGAGCTCTTTTTCTTTGTGTAAAATTTGACCGGGGAGAAGAGAGGGTTAGGTTGAATACTTGTGGGTTCCAGCCTCAGCTCTGAGTTTGAAACCCAGCTATGCTATGTATTATCTCTGTGTTCTCAGTCCCTCACCTTTTGTAGACATGATTTTTTTTTTAATAGGAACTATATTATTTTCAGATTTTGAAGTGAATCAGATATTCATTCATACAATCACTAAGGGATTATACCCACTCTTGGCTTTAGAAATCTCTGCATATAGTAGTTCGTGCTTAGAGGCTTTCTGGTTTTTACCCCAGCAAAGCCCTCCTAAGGTCTTGGCAGCTGTTGCCTAGCCAGATGATTTAAGTGACCTTTGAACCCATCTCACTGGCCATTGAAACATAGATGTGCTACTTGTTCGGCAAGACACACTTTTCTTACACAGATTAGATTTTGTACAGTCAGCATGGATGCTACATACTCGAGGAATGCCCCTGCCTCAAGTTGTGAGTGTATTGTGACCTGACTCTTTGGGCCTCTCCTCACACTACAGTTCCTGGTTTAATGCGGGTTGATTTCTTTCTCTCAGATTCTGATTCGACTTAGCAAGCTCTGCGTGCAGGAGAGCGCGTCGGTGAGGAAGAGCAGGAAGCAGCAGCAGCGGCTGCTTAGGAACATGGGCGCGCACGCTGTGGTGCTAGAGCTGCTGCAGATCCCCTACGAGAAGGTGAGTGAGGGGGGGGGGCTCGCATCCAGGCCGCTGCTCTCCAGGGTGGGCTAGATTCCCACCTCCAAACGCTTCGTGATTGGGCGAAGTGGGTGAGGGCCAAGGATGTGCTTGTGACCTCAAGCAAGTCCAGGTAATTTATGAGAGAGACTACCTCTTCCCAACAGCACCAAGGTTTGTATTCTATAAAGAAGTAAAGATCTCGTTCTTCTGGCACACCCAAGCCTCCCTAGGCGGTGACCACTAGATCTACACCAGAGGTTTTGTATGTGTGTTTGACCTGGTGTTATCCACCTTTGCCCGAAACATGACTTAAAGTAATCTCTACAAGTCAATGGAGGCACATGGAACTATGTGGAATTTGCTCTAGTTCTTGACAGTGTCCTATCATCTGAGTATATTTTTAGACCAAGTCCCACACACACACCATCTTCCTTTTTTTTTTTTTTTCTTTTTTTTGGCTCTTTGCTTCCAAGAGATCATTTTTTAGAAGAGCACTGTCTTGATTCGATTTCTCTTGCTGTGATAAATAAAGCCCATGACCAAAGGTGTCTTGGGGAAGAATGGGTTTATTTCATCTCACAACGCTCAGGTCACAGCCCATCACCGAAGAAAGGCAAGGGGAGAACTCGGTGTAGGAACGGATGAAGGAGTGCTGCTTACTGGCTTGTTTCCATGGCTTGCTCAGCTTGGTTTTCAGTACAGCACAGGTCTGCCTGCACAAGGACAGCGCTGCCCACAGCGGGCTGTGCTCTCCGTAGCAATCACTCATCAAGAAAATGTCTCCCCCTCCCCCCCCCCCCCCCCCCCGCCCCCACCTGCCCCTAAGCCAGGCCGATGGATGCAGTTCCTCAACTCAGTTTCCCTCTCTCCAGATAGAGCCGGATTTTGTTGAAAAGCCAGTCAGCGCAGGCGGAAGCCTACCTATCCAGCATCTGTGGAGACAGGCAGACTCTTGGGGACACATTCAGATCTTGCAATAGCAGTGAGGCTTTGTGGTCTACCCACACGACATATTGGGAAACTGAGACCTGGGGAAGGTCGGCATGACTCTGGAGTGCTTTGCGCTCCATAATAATCCCAAAGGCTGACCCATTGGTGAAGCTGCTCCTGGAGGAAGCCTGCTGGTGAGGGATTGGAGACCCACAGCACATTGCCGCAGTCCTTGTGCTGTTTATCTCCTGCGTCCTGTGGACAAGCTGATGGCACAGTGATGCCATCACGTGTACTTTGAGGGAGGACACTGTGGCCAGGAAGGTTCAAGGTGGCACAGCTGTGTGTATATGGCCAGCTCGGCTCCCCATGGAGTCTGGGTCCGCTGCTTTTCCTTCTAAGGAGCACATACATAAAAGCCACCTTCGCAGTCAATGGAGAGGTTATGAATCAGGTGAGCTGTGCCTTTCCCCAGTCACCAGGAAAGCAGAAGCTGAATCCTTCTGGGAGATCAGACTTGTAGGTAACCTGGAGTTCACGCAGGTGTGCATGCCATCCACAGTTTCCAGTTTGTAGTGTGGGGAGATAGCTTTGGTGGCCAGAGCTTGGTCCTTGGCTTTAATGGTAGCCATTCATAGAGTAGTGTTAAAGTATGGACAACCAAATTAATCTGGAGTGGGTGCCTCCGAGGCAGAACTCTGTCCGTCTGTCTCTGTGTGTGTGTGTTTGAGTGTTTGCTCACTCACTATAAGAAGGGCACACACATCCCAGTTTGTGATGTTGATAAGAGAATCTCACCAGGTGACACTGTCACACAATGTTTTCCAAGCCTGCCTGCCTTGTGAAAATGCCCTTCGAACCCCAGAGGCTCTTCCCCACCCTGAGCTCAGCAGATTCGTTATTTTAATAGAAGCTATGGAAGCATGCAGGGCTGTTCAGGTTACCACTCTCAACCAGCAGTATCGGTCCATCCTGAGTCCTCTGATTTCTTAGACATAGACCTTTTGCCCCCAAATTAGAGGTAGGCATAGTACCCACAACCATAGCTGGTTGCTCACCGTCCTTGTATCGATTGTTCCTGATAGGTTTGTCCTGCCTTCTCCCAGGGTTATTTGTTAGGATAGAGTTGACAAGATATAAATATGGGGCACTTCCAACCCACTGCCTGCTTTTGCCCAGCTTGTCAGCTCAGAATGGCTGCTGCATTTCCCAATAGTTGCATAAGTACCTGCAGTGTTTTAGGGTTTAGCTTCTTGACTCATTAATCCTAAAAAATGTTCTGCCTTGCTATGTAAATTTGATGACCTCAGTTCAAACCAGAACCGAGAGCTGACTTGTCCCGAGCAGTGGCTGCCTAAGCCTGCCACGAAAGTTTCAAGTCACACAGCTAGGTCATCCATGTCCACGTGAGATCAGAACAAAGTCTACAAAGGTGCTCACTCCTTGCTGTCGGCTTCCTTCCTGGAGGAGGAAGTGATAGGCATGAGATGCTTTAGGAAGTAAATGCAGTAGGATGTGGCTTCCACTTTGGAGAGTCTCATTCTCCCATTACTGCCTTAAATGTTTGCAATTGAGAACTGGGCAGAATGACAGTAGGTTTTATGTTTCATAGCAATGGTACTTAAATTAACTCTTTATTAGCACTAAAAATTTTTATGTGAAATCACAGCCTTAATTGTGGAAGAGTCTCATGACCAACAATGTAGCCTGCCCAGGGCAGAGACTGTCCCACTTTGCAGAAGGAAAAGCTAAATCTTAGTTTACTGATAGGACTGGGGTTACAGAGAAGGCAGTAGATTGGGTGCAGGTGTCTTGATTTATAATCTACTGATGTTTCTTCTCATCGCTGGCACATGCTACTGGAAGTTACCATGCTTCACAGTGGCTGTAGGATGGATGAGCCGAGTATGGACCAGCAGGGGTGAAATGGGCTCTGCTCCACTGTCAGGACTCATTCTCAAAAAGCAGGAACTTGGAAATTCCAGCTGAAGATATACAGTGGGATCCTTCTCTTAACTTTAACTCTGCAAAGTCAAACTTTTCTTATGCAAAATCTCTGTGTTTGTGTTAGTGGCCAGTGGGAAAGACAAGACGTGAGTCTGTTTCTGGCTAATTATCAGAGGGTCTGGCAAACACCTTACGCTACCATCAGTACCCTGGGCACACACCTCGGGATCCCACGTTAAGGGATATTAGCATGGAGTATTAAGAGGGTATTAGCATGGAGTAGAAGCATCACCATCAGTGCTCTTCCTGTCTCTCCTCTCACACAGGCCGAAGACACCAAGATGCAGGAGATCATGAGGCTGGCTCATGAATTTTTGCAGAATTTCTGCGCAGGCAACCAACAGAATCAAGCTTTGCTGCATAAACACATAAACCTGTTTCTCAACCCAGGGGTGAGATGGGAAGCCCCTGGCAGACCTGTGTTGGGAGGACTGTGGGGGACCAGTTGTCGTTTGATGTTGTGTATTCTGGAATTTGTTAGAATGCAGCATTCATTCCAAAGGAGACCATTCTGACCAGTTGTAATGACATAAATACTCCATATTGTGAATTTGTGATGTCATGGGTACCAAGGAGGGAATTCAGGAGGGCAAAGGAGGTACATTTCTGTCTTTTCCTGAAACCACCCATCACTGTGTCACAATTACCAATACAATAGTGATATGCCTCAGGATTTGGCTAAGTATGTAATATGGCCACATGAAACATTTCTATATTACATGTTTGCTAGGTACATATTTCTATATATATCCAATAAATATAACACATTTTGTTGAATATGCCTTCACACTTACCATATCTTACATCCTACATTTAACACATCACTGATGCCTTTGTAAATCAGAAATAAGTGTTTTTTCCTCACTGTCTTCAATTACTCAGTGTCATTCCATAAAATGGCAGCAAGTTAAAAAAAAAAAAAACTTTACTTCCTTATTAATGAATAAGTAGTCACTGCTCAGATTTCAGTTTCGTAAATAACACTACAAAAGATGTCTTTTTCCATGTAAACACACATACTCAGAACTTACTACCAAACTTTCTTGCACCCGCTGGCTACTAAATAATGACATGAAATTCATTATTTATAAAAGCTTAGGCACTATAGCTAGGCAGACTCTCAGTTAGCTCATACAAATTAACATGAATATCCTAGTCTATGTCCTGCCGCATGGCCTGTTATCTCTCATGATCTTGGCTTGTCCTACCTCCTCTGGGTCATCCTGGCAAATGCTCCCTTGCATAATTCTAAACCAGAGTTTCTCTGCACAAAAGTCCTTAGCTATTGGCCAGCAGCTCTTTATGAAGTCCATCGAAGAGTAAGGAAGGGTGTAGGTTTATAGTATACTGAGGCAGGTGATGAACCATAAGAATAACCAAATTCAGCCAGTACTCGGCTCTCTGCCAGGTAGTACAATACAGAACACGTCTGGATAAAATGTACAAAACGAAGTTCCTAGACTACACTGTGAAATGTCTTCTTGGCTCTGGCAAGTCACATCACTGTGTGCAAAGGACACTAATTATACAGGAAAATATCGATTAATTGAACCTTGCTAAATCAACTTCTATGCCCAAGATGCCATCATTAAGAGCAGCCAAGAGTAATTAAGATGCAGAGTGAGAGAAGACATTTGCATTACTTATGTCCAGTGAAGGATGGATATTCAGCAGCTTTATAACAATTTTTTAAAGAAGTCAGAGAAGTGAAAAATAGCCTTTTTTTCAAAAAAAAGGAAAGGAAGGAAGGAAGTAAAAGAAAAGAAAGAAAAGGAAGGAAGGAAGAAAAAGAAAGAAAGAAAGAAAGAAAGAAAGAAAGAAAGAGAAAGAGAGAAAGAGAGAGCCAAAACTTGATGGCACAGGCCCATCCTGGTGAGACAAGGTCTTCACACCATGATGAGTTATGAGATAAACATAAATTGACATGTAAGATTTGACTAAAATAGAAAAGACTGTTCACAGGGATATAGAATAGCTGTATTGGGCAAGAGAGAGGAGTCAGTGGATTGGAGCCTTGCTCTTGCAAAGGACTAGGGTTTAGTTCCTAGCACCACATGGTTGCTCACAACTACTCTTAACTCTAGTTCCAGAGGATCTGACACCCTCTTCTGACTTCTGGATCCACCAGGTACACATGGGGTGCACGTGTATGCACACAGACAAAACATTTATACACATAAATCTAGAACAGCTGTACTACGTTGTAAAGCATACAGAACACCTTTTTTGCAAAAGCTGTTGGACAGTGTTTTGTTAAAAAACAAAAAAAAACAAAAAAAAAAAAAACAAGGAGTTTGCTAACGGGATAGTGTGAAGCAAGAATGAGAAACATGCTCAGAGGCAGGAATGCTTCTGGGTTTTAGTAACGCAGTTTATCTCATTAGCCTTCCCTGGCCTCTTCCTGACTGTATCCTTGTGCCGGCTCCTTGTCTTGTGCCAGATCCTGGAGGCAGTGACGATGCAGCACATCTTCATGAACAACTTCCAGCTGTGCAGTGAGATCAACGAGAGAGTGGTCCAGCACTTTGTTCACTGCATAGAGACCCACGGTCGAAATGTCCAGTATATCAAGTTTCTCCAGACGATTGTCAAGGCAGAAGGGAAATTCATTAAAAAGTGCCAAGACATGGTCATGGCTGAGGTGACAACCACATATTTGCATCTACCTCCCTCTGGTGCTCTGTAGAAACTTGAGTTAGTCTTCTCTGTGTGATCTGGCACCCTCTTGAGGAACAATGTGGAAGGAAAGGTTGTATTTGTACATATGCGAAGTTTCACATCCGTGGCTTAGTGGAAAGTGTCTGATTACACAAGTGTCCGATCTGATTCTTTGTCGCAGTAAATCTGTGTGTTGCTTGTAAGGCAATGTGGGTTGGACTCGTCAGACACAGAGAAAAAGGAGGATGATAGACTAACATCTCTGTGGCGATGAAATGGGAGTGAGATGAGTAAGCCGTAGCAGCTTCCCCTTTAGGAGTTAGGACTTTCTGTGGAACTCCTCACCTAATTAGTTAGTGCGAGCAGTTTCGACTTTATGTTCACCAGGAGCACCTGGTCTGCAGGGCGGAAGTAAAAGTCTCACTTGGGCCTTGGCAGACGTTGGCTCTGTGCGGTGACTGTTGTCTTTGATTAGGAAGGTCCACCCTGCGAACACAATGGCGGCTTCCCTGGAACTTGAGTAAACTCCCCCTGTGCTTGGATTTATTGAGCCGTCCACATTTGTGGCTGTAGAGTTGGCTCCTCCTCTGGTACAAATGCCTGCCGAGTCACTTACTGTCTAACCTGCATTGGCTCTCCTGTCTTGACATCTCGAGATTTGTGAGCATGTCTGTTATAGGAGTGTTTTCACTGACTGGGTGGATTAAATGAGGTGATGACAAGAGGAGGAATAGCTAACATCTGCTTGAAGCCTACCGTGGCCTGCACATTGTTCTGAGAAATTTGTAATTGAGTATTTATTCTACCCAACAACACTTTTGAGTCAGAGGTCACATTTTGTCCCCAGTTTTGATTAGAAACAGAGGCAGGAAAAGGTTGGGTAACACAGCAAAGTATTTGTCATGGGATCTAGACCCTTAATTGGAGTTCATGAAAATTAATTGTTAATAAGCAAACAGACCACTGGGAGATGTACCTCAGCACAGCATGCATAAATGAACAAGGTCCTAGGCTCAATCACTAGCAACTTCCCCCACCCCCTGCCCCAACTCCTGCAACTCCTGAGTTGAGGATATGTTGAAAGTGAGTAAATAGTACTGACTGAGTTTATTTTGACTTTTGTGCCAGCCCATTAAAACAACCTTTGTACTTCATGTTGTGCTGAAATTGATGTATATTAAAATAAATTTATTAGAGGGCACATCTCAGGAGACAAATTCTGCCTTTTTCTTTGCCCTGTTGTTTTCTTCTGTCACAGCCTAGACTGGTCTAAAAGTCGGTGTTCAGTCAAGGCTGGCCTTGAACTCATCATCCTCCTGCCCCCGCCTCCTGGGTGCTGGCATTACAGTCATGTACCACCACTCCCAGCTGAAATGACTTAACTTTTTGGTGAGGGCCAGAAGAAAAGCATCTTAGTTAGATGTGGATAACTTATGACCAAAGACATAAGACACTGGATGGAAAACTTGCATCAGGATGCCTTCTAAAATATACCAAGCTATGCAAATGTTTAAGCTAGAAAAACAGCAGCCTGATAGCTCAGGCTGGCAGTCCCTGTTTCCTTTGAATGGCCTGGTGTACAGACTGGTCCTCCCCTAGTAGATCTGTTAGGGTCACCATGGTTACTTCTGCATCTTTGGATTCATATGATGCTTTTAGGAAAGTTTGGTTGGTCAGTCCAGAAACAAGTGGGATCTAGATGAGTTTAGTGATAAGGACACAGCCTGGGTGGGGAGTAAGCCTCCCTTCCGCTGCATGTAGAATTGTGTAAGGCTGCCTCCCTCCTGCAGGCTCGTAGCAACAGTGAACACTTTTCTCTGTCCAGCTCGTCAACTCTGGAGAGGACGTCCTCGTGTTCTACAATGACAGAGCCTCTTTCCAGACCCTGATCCAGATGATGCGGTCCGAGCGTGACCGGATGGACGAGAACAGCCCTCTCATGTACCACATCCATCTGGTGGAGCTCTTGGCCGTGTGCACAGAGGGCAAGAACGTGTACACAGAGATCAAGTGCAACTCCCTGCTCCCGCTTGATGACATCGTTCGGGTGGTCACTCATGAAGACTGCATCCCCGAGGTGAGCCGCCTTATGGGGCCGAGCGGAGACATGCCGGCTGGCCTGGGAAGCCCTTGGTTTTGAGACCCTTCAGCTCGTGGTGCAGAAAGGTTTAGCATCACTGAAACTGTGTTTTTCTTGGATATTGATATTGTGGGGGAGGGGGGGAACCATGGGGCAAGGGAATCTCTGCTTCCTCCCAAAGCACCTCAGGGATAAAAGCCTCAGGGTTGGGGAACAAATTCACCTCACAGAGGATTCAGTGTAAACGAAATCACACATGCGTGCCTTGTTCTGGCTGGATGATTGCCCTTAGCATAGTTTCTCACAGCTCATGCAAGCTTTGCGTGGTGCGCTGGCACTACATTATTGCCAAGTAATACTCCCTTATGTCCAGATCCTACGTTATGTTTCTCCAACCATCTCTGGTGCAGATGTGTGCTCTTTCCACCGGTTGGCTGTTGTTATAAAGGGCGCTGCCGTGGATACTTGTAGTCATGTTTTGTGTGGACGTAGGTCATGCCTTCCCTGCTTCATTCATTGCGCACACATCTCCCAGCCTGGACTATGTAACAATGGTACCTGCTTGTGAACAGGAACAGTGGAGTCAAACGTGAGCCTCTCACTTGGTCAGAATCTTTTGACCAGACCTTACCTTGGAGATCATAAAATCAGTCTCTCCCCTAAAGCTTTATGCTTTGGGGTTTTGAGTTTTATAGTCTTGGGTTTGGAAAATCAAAAAAGCCACAGAAATGAGAGCCAGCAGAGGTAGTGGAATAAAAGTGTGCACGGAATCTGAAGGAGGGGTGGCAAGGGCTCACGGGCCCCGCGGGTGAGCTGGGCTTGCACAAGGCCTTCTTTCTCCTTTCAGGTTAAGATCGCGTACATTAACTTCCTGAATCACTGCTATGTGGATACCGAGGTGGAGATGAAGGAGATTTATACAAGCAATCACATGTGGAAGTTGTTTGAGAATTTCCTCGTGGACATCTGCAGGGTGAGGCGTGTGTGTGTGTGTGTGTGTGTCTGTGTGTGTGTGTGCGTGCATGTGAGTATGATGGCTCTGTCTGTCATCCTTGTTCAGCAGTGCTGTAAGAAGCCAGTTGTGAATTCACAGTTGTGAATTGGAGGGTCTGTTGTTACTTGATACTTCTTAATTATTACTCTTTTCCTTATTTCATCTTTTATGTAAGTGATTTTTTTTGTAATTTAAGGTATAGAACTACTCAATTTGTTTAACAATTTATTCTCAACCTTAGCAAGGGCTAATCTTGTTCTAAGCAGGAGGATTAAATAGTGGACAGGTACAGTCCAACGCATCTCTCGTTCCAAAGCCCTTGTGGCCTATTATACACCGTGACTTCCTGTTCCACACTGAGACCTGTGTGGTCATCTGTTACACACTGTGGCCTCCTGTCCCACACTGAAGTTGTGTGGTTGTCTGTTACAAACTATAACCTCCTATTCCAAACTGTGTAATTCAGTAAAATTTTCATTGAATTAAGGAGCATAGGGCCTCGTGGTGCATTTGACTTTTTTCATTATGTGAATGATGGAGAGTAGACAGATTACATATGTGGGGCCAGTTTGCCTTTAAGGGAAGCTGGGTTCTCGACTTCTAGTCCCACTTGCTACTCCTCAAGGTTTCAGACTTGCTGAGTACAGGCAGAAAGTTGGGTGAATGGCCATGCCAGTTTCTTACCATTTTTATTCTTCTATATGTCATGCTATCCATCTGGGTTTTCTTCTTTTTCCACAATGCAGACTCTATTTATCTGTTTGTTTGCTCTAATTAACTTCTTTCTGGGATAAATACTGGCCTCCAGATCTTTATCTTTGTCCTGTGATTGGTGATCAGTAGGGAATGTCATTTCTTGATATTTCAGAGTAGGCTTGCGTGCCGAGTTTCCAGCCTCCATCTGTTTTCCAGGCCTGTAACAACACAAGTGACAGGAAGCATGCAGACTCGATTCTGGAGAAGTACGTCACTGAGATCGTGATGAGCATTGTTACCACTTTCTTCAGCTCTCCCTTCTCAGACCAGAGTACCACTCTGCAGGTGAGAAAGGAGTTTTCATATGGGCCTCTGCAGTCTACATCCAGGCATGCACAGTGAGCTGCAAATGAGCCATTCTGCAAAGTCAGAAGGGAAGGTGGGTGGCTCTGTCAAGGGCCCTTGGGAGCAGTATTGAAGTTGCCCATAGTACCTATTTGGATTGGCTCTTGGTCCTCCTCGGTCCTCACATCCCAAAACCCAGGGATGCTTAAGTACTGAATACTAAATGGTGTCATAGTTGCATAGAAGCTACCCACATGCTCCCACAGTCTTTAAATCATCTCTAAGAGACTTACAGTGAGCCATGCCATGCAGCTGCTGTGTGAATAGTAGGCCTACCATATTGTTCAGGGGCAAGGAAATTTGTGTATGAATTCCACACAGACCTGATCATTTTTCAGATATTTTCAGTCCATGATAAGTCTGCACATGGAGAACCCAAGGATACACAAGCACGGTGATCCATACTTGAGAAGTAGAGCCCATCAGCAGCATCTGTTTGTACTTTTACCCCAAGTGCCATCCAGGAAATCACAATG
>JADRCD010233255.1:0-22238 GCA_019843815.1 Montemys delectorum | reverse complement strand
GTGTGTGTGTGTGTGTGTGTGTGTGTGTGTGTGTGTGTGTGCGCGCGCCCGTGCATACAGTGTCCACTGAGGTCAGAAAAGAGCATTTTTGGGCTGGGACCTTTGCTTATCCCCTGCACACAATGGGAAACACACACACACACACACACACACACACACACACACACGCACACATCATCTACTCCTACTCCGAACCCTGCCCTCACAGACAAAATTCCTGGTCTTATTGGAGAAAACTCCAGGCTAACATGTCATCAGTCCCCATTTCAGGCAAGTCACCTTAGAGTGCCTGGCCCAGTGATTGACCATGGATGGAGACAATCCCAGCTCCTAGCTCCTACATCATCCCCCACATCCAGGACCCATAAAACCTCCTTGTTTTATCCTGGATGTGTGACTTCACTGACCTCCACCTGTGAGATCAGTGAACCCACCCAAGAGCTGCCTTTATCTACTTTTTATCTGGTCTAATCTGGCCTATAGGGAGAAAAATGCTGATCAAGCATCAGATGCCCTGGAATTGGAGTTTCCAGTGATTATTAACAGTCATTTGGGTGCTAGGAATCAAACCCAGCTCCTTAGGAAGAAAGGGCCACAAATGTTCTTAATCATTGAAACATCTCTCCACCCCTAAAGGTGGATTTGTTTTATTAGATATTTTCTTTATCTACATTTCAAATGATATCCCCTTTCCCACTTTCCCCTCTGAAAAAAAAACAAAACAAAACACTTATTCCCTTCCCCCTCCCCCTGCTCACCAACCCACCCTCTCCTACTTCCTATCCCTGGCATTCCCCTACACTGGGGCATAGAACATTCACAGGACCAAGGGCCTCTCCTCCCATTGATGACTGACTAGGCCATTGTCTACTATACATGTGCTGCTGGAGCCACGAGTCCCACCATGTGTACTCTTTGGCTAGTGGTTTAGTCCCTGGGAGCTCTGAGGGTACTAGTTACTCTTCCTAAGGGACTGCAAACCCATTCAGCTCCTTGGGTCCTTTTTCTAGCTCCTTCACTGGGGACCCTGTGCTCAGTCCAATGGATGGCTGTGAGCCTGTACTTCTGTATTAGTCGGACACTGGCAGAGCCTCTCAGGAAAGAGCTGTATCAGGCTCCTGTCAGCCAGCACTTGCTGGCATCCAAATAGTGTCTAGGTTTGGTGATTGTATATGGGAAGGATTCCCAGGTTGGACAGTCTCTGGATTGTCATTCCTTCAGTCTCTGCTCCATACTTTGTCTCTGTATCTCCTTCCAAGGGTATTTTGTTCCCCTAAGATACAATCCACAAACCACAAGAAACTCAAGAAGACGGAAGACCAAAGGGTGGATACTTCTATCCTTAGAAGGGGGAACAAAATAGGGACGGATTTTTAAGTCAAGGAAGGTGTTCTAGAGAATGGAGTCTAAACATGGGCTAGTGAGCTGAGGGAAAAGCACAAAAAGGACTGGGCCAAAACCTCATGACCTTTACAGGTCATCTACATAACACACACTTCTCCCACTCTTCCATAGTGAGGGGTTTTCCTGAGCACGCTCTGTTGGTTGCATGAAGCCCAAGTGAGCAAGACTTCCCAGTCTCTCTCTGCAAACCAGCCTGTTTTGTATGGTAAATTTAAAAATTATTTGTATATATGCACGCACGCAAGTGTCCACGTGAGTGTACACAATTGTCTGTGCACTGTCATGGACAGCTGGAAGCTGTCAGGAGTGTCCTCCTCTGCCACTCTTTGAGGCAAAGTCTCTTCTTGAACTTAGGACTTTTGTTTTCTATACGAGATTGGAAGCCCATAAGCCCATTGGCTTTATACATATTTTTAAAACTTTATTTATTTATTTAAAGATTTATTTATTGGGCTGGGCAGTGGTGGCGCATACCTTTAATCCCAGCACTTGGGAGGCAGAAGCAGGCGGATTTCTGAGTTCGAGGCCAGCCTGATCTACAGAGTGAGTTCCAAGACAGCCAGGGCTACACAGAGAAACCCTGTCTTGAAAAACAAAAAAACAACAACAAAAAAGATTTATTTATTTATTTATTATATATGAGTACACTGTAGCTGTCTTCAGACACACCAGAAGAGGGCATCAGATCTCATTACAGATGGTTGTGGGCCACCATGTGGTTGCTGGGATTTGAACTCAGGACCTTCGGTAAAGCAGTCAGTGCTCTTACCCGCTGAGCTATCTCACCAGTCCTTTTTAAATACTTTTTAAATTATTATTTTTGTATATGTGTATATGTCTGCATAGAAGGAGGGCAGAGGGCTGTCAGATCCCCTGGAACTGGAGTTACAAGCAGTTGTGAGCTACCTGATATCAGTGCTGGGTGGGAATTGAACTTGGGTTCTCTGCAAGACCAGTACACCCTCTTAACCACTAAGCTATCTCTCCAGACTCCTGGTTCTATCTTTGCCTCTGCTTAGAACTGGAATTACAGGCAAGCACAGGGCATCTGGCTCGCTATGTGGGCTCTGGACACCAAACTCAAATTCATAACTGTGCAGCCAGTACTCTTAACCACAGAGCCATCTCTCCAGCCCTTTATACACAAGCCTTAAAAAACAAAAATAAAAAACACAAAAACTTGTTTAGTGAAAATAGATTCTTCTCTTGGGGCTGGTGAGATGGCTCAGGGGGTAAGAGCACTGACTGCTCTTCCGAAGGTCCTGAGTTCAAATCCCAGCAACCACATGGTGGCTCCCAACCATCTGTAATGAGATCTGATGCCCTCTTCTGGTGGTATAAGGATAGCTACAGTGAATTATGCTCGGAGCAAGACGGGCACAACAAGCCAGGCCGGCTGAGTGAGGTCCTGAGTTCAATTCCCAGCAGCCACACACATGATAGCTCACGGCCATCTGTACAGCTACAGTGTACTCATACACATAAAATAAGTAAAAAATAAATCTTTAAAAAAAGAGAAAGAAAATAGATTCTTCTCTCCATTCATGCTTTGTGATGTGTGTGTGTGTGTGTGTGTGTGTGTGTGTGGTTGTGGTTGTGTCTGCCACAGTGCACATGTGGGTGTCTGTGCATGTGAGGTCAGAGGACAACTTTGTGGAGTCAGCTTCTCTTATGCTCCTTTTCTTGTGGGTTCCAGGAATCAAACTCAAATCATCAGGCTTGTGCACGAGCGCATAACCGCCGGAGCCGCCAAGCCCTCCTATACTAACCTTCACCTAGCTCTTCTTCTCCAGTCCCTACCTTCCTGAAACTTGTAGTTTGCTCTCTGTGGCTATGATAAACACCATGATCAACGTCACCTTGGGGAGGAAAGGATTTCTGTTTGTTTGTTTATAGGTTACAGTCCATGTCAAATAGGGAATTCAGGGTAAAAACTCCAAGCAGGAACATAAAGTGGAAACCCAGGAGGAAAGCTGCTCACTCGCTTGCCCCAGGCTCACATTCAGCTAGTTTTCTTCTACAGCTCAGACCGCCTACGGAGAGATGGCTCCTTCATCAATCAACAATCAAGGCGGTGGTGGCGCACGCCTTTAATCCCAGCACTTGGGAGGCAGAGGCAGGCCGATTTCTGAGTTCGAGGCCAGCCTGGTCTACAGAGTGAGTTCCAGGACAGCCAGGGCTACACGGAGAAACCCTGTCTGGAACAAACAAACAAACAAACAAACAAACCAAACCAAACCAAAACAAAACAATCAAGTAAATGCTCCAAGGACACGCCCACGGGCTAACCTGACAGAGACAGTTCCTCAGTTGAGTTTCTCCATTTCCAGGATGGTCAAGTGGATAACCAAAAGCAGCCATCCGAGGTCTTCCCCTTGTCAACTTGACACACGCATCAATCGCTTTTAAACCATAACCTTTCCTTATCCCCAAGATCTCATGCTAATATCACAATATAAAATACAGTTCAATTTGAAAGTCTCACAGACTTTAAATATTTCAACACTTTAAAAGTTTAATGTCTCTTTTAAAAATCCAGAGTGTCTTAACTGTAGGCTCTTGTAAAATAAAAGATAAGTTATAGCCAGGCGGTGGTGGCACATGTCTTTAATCCCAGCACTTGGGAGGCAGAGGCAGGCAGATTTCTGAGTTTGAGGCCAGCCTGGTCTACAGAGTGAGGGACAGCAAAAAAAAAACACCCCACCTAAAAAAAAAAAAAAAAAAAAAAAAAAAGATAAATTCTATCTTCTATATTCTAAGGAAGAGGAACCAGGGCACAGTTACCATGATATAAAATCTAACAGTATGAAAAGCTCAGTGTCTTAGAGTACAAAGATGTCTCAGTGCTAAGAGCATTTGCTGCTCTCACAAAGGACGCAAGTTCAGTTCCTAGTAATCATGTTAGATGGCTCAGAACCATCTGTAACTTCAGCTCCATGGGGTCAGACATCTCTGCCTCTGTGGACACACATGTGTAAATACCCATATATGTACACACACACACACACACATACACACACACACCTATACATAATTAAAATAAATACTTAAAAACCACAAACTCAGTGTTGGACATCTGAGATTCACTAATGACCCTCTGAGCTGCAAAGGGAGGACCACTTCTCTGGCTTTGCGGTTCAAGGCACACAGTGTTTCAGAGGCTCAGGCTGGCTCCAGCCCATCCCTGGTGCCGCCCTTGGTGGACATCCTATGGTCCTAGCAACTCTGCTCTTCTGGGGTCTCCATTGTGACCAAGTCTGTACCTTCACCCTTGGATCTCTACCCACAATGCCAAGCCTCAGCTTCTCCCCGTGACTTCTTTACGCTTTCCAGGTCTTCAGCACCCTGCAGAAGATTATTGCACATTATCTGGTAAGTTCTGCTGCCAGCTTCGGGTGCAGCCCTGGCCCCCACCTGAACCACACTTCCATGTTCCGACCCTGAGAAAGCACATCCCAGAAGAGTTTGCCTCTTTTATTCACCACAATTGGCTAACATGGATCGGCCTAATAAAGCCCAGGTTTCACTCCACACATGTCAGTTCAAATGACTCACACCGGCTCTCATAGAAACTCTCAACTTCAGTCGGAAATGATGAGCCAGGCCTCCATCATCTGAATTCCTCTGAATATTCTCACCTTCCAATCTCCCACAGAACAGGCCACTAAGTTCTCAGCACCCAGTGGCTTTTCCAGACCCAGGTTCCCAAAAAACGTCCACAATTCTCCCTGAAACAACCCAGCTAGGTCTGTCAGCAACAGCTAACGTTCAGTGACAATTTCTGTCATACGTGGCTTTCTGTTGCTGTGATGAACACCACAACCAAAAGCAAATTGGGAAACAGTTTATTTCATTTTACAGATTACAAATTACTGTTCACGGCTGAGGGAACCCAGGCCAGGAGCCTAAATCAGAAAGCTAAAGCAAAACCATGGAAGAAAACTAATTCCTGATTGGCTCATAGGCCCACATTCTGCTACCTTCCTTACCCAGCATGGTACCATTCTCAAGATGCTGGACCCTCCTGTGTCAATTACTAATCAAGAATATGTCCTACACCCATGACCACAGGCCAGCGTGATGGACACAGTTCCTCACGTGAGTTTTCCTCTTTCTAGTTTTTCCTCTTTCCAGTTGACAACCAAAAGTAGTTGACGGGAGGAGCAACACATATACATACACACACACACACACACACACACACACACACACACACATCGCTGCCACACAAGTACAGAAGACAGTGGTGAGGCAGAATGGGGACAGTAACAAAGGCGAAGCGACAGTTGCCACTATGCGTCTTGCAGTTCAGCCTCTCACCATGGTAATGCTCTAAGTAGTAGGAGGATGGGGTAGAGCCAATGAGTGGCTTTTTTTTTTTTTTTTTTTTTGATAGGGTCTCATGTAGCCCAGGCTATACAGCTAGGGCAAGCTCTAAACTCCTGATCCTCTTTTGCCTGACCTTGAAAGTGATGGGTTTACACGTGTGTATCACTATCGTCCAGTCTACTCCATGCTCCACGACGAAGATTCAATCCAGGGCTTTGCGCATGCCTGGGAACCACTCTACTAAACGAATCGCATTCGTAGCAGGAGCATTGGCTTCCTGGAAGTGTCTGCTAGTTCTAGCAGCCAGCACAGTCCTCAGACCCGGATGTGCGCAGCTGTGCCATCGGGGGTGGCTGTCGGTGTTTGGGAGAACAGACCACAGAGCACGCTGAAAGGAGTAAATGTGGGAGGCAAAGGGGAAATCCTCAGCCGGACACAGGCAGCGAGAACACAGTGGCATTTAGAAGGCTACTTAGTACACTTGCTTGGTCTCTTCTCTCTGGTTGACTGGAGGAGCAAGCGGGAGAGAGGAATGGAGCTGCTCTCTGCGTCAGGGTAGGAAGAGGGCGGCCTGCTGGTTCTGCAGCTGAGGAGTAATGGGCCCTTATTGCTCAGAGGCTGCAAAACTCTAATTAGAAGGAAGATGTAGTTTAATGAGGATGGAAGTATAATTGTGCCTGGCAGGCTTCCCTCCGGTGCCGCTTTCCTGCGGGGGCCCTTCCCGCTCTCCGGTGGGCTGTGAAGGGGGACACTTCAGCAACTCTCTTTCTCCTACAGGTCTTCCCAAGGGACAGCGGAGCTGTGGTAGAGTGAAGCCTGCCCCCAGGGCTTGTGCCACATGCTCTAGTCCGATTTCTTTCTGTGCTCACCCAGTGCTAGCTAATACAGGTACAATCTACAGAGTCCCTACTAATGCTGGGCATCATGCACTCTCTTTATAGTAAGCTACCTATATGATCCCATGCCCATGAAAGCATGCCCATTGTACAGATGGTTGACACTGAGGCATGAAGAAACTATAATCCAAGTGGGCATTTAATTAGGATAGGTCAGGAGAAAATGGACTGAGACAGTCCAACACAGGAAAGTGCTGGGGAGTCAGGGCAATACGGACTGCATCCTACCTGCCTCCCCCAGCCCAGTTTCTCTAATATCAGATATTTTCTTAATGTAAATATCTGATATGTGATCTTGTGAAAGAGTCATCCAACCCACAAAGGGCTCTTGACCCACAGACTGAGAAGCACTCTGCCTGGAGCTCTGGGGCAAGGGGGCAGTGGGATTCAGATCTCTTGGACTTGGAGTCACAGATGTTCATTAGCCACCATGTAGGTGCTGAGACTCAATCAATCAATCCAGGCTCCCTGGAGGAGCAGCAAGGAGACCCTCATTTAAAAACACAACAACACCGCTCCCTCCAAAAGCAGAGAGCACAGCAAAAATTAACCCCACACACAGCACATTCCTAAAGACAAGGATTCCACCAGTCTCAGGGTGAACACCTCTAATCCCAGCACGTGGGAGCAGCCCCTGCCACACCCCTAAGGAACATCTTTGTTGTTCTTTTCTTTCTTTTTTTTGGGGTGGGGGGGAGGTGGGTGTCTCACTATGTAGCCCTGGATGTCCTAGAGCTCACTCTGTAGACCAGGCTGGCCAAGAACTCACAGAGATCCTCTTGCTTCTGCCCCCCAAGTGCTGGGATTAAAAGGTGTGCGCCACCACGGCCTGGCCACATTTGTTTTTTCTGATGCCAGTTTTGTGATGCCAACTGAGACCTTTCTACCTTAGACCTGGGTTCAGACATTGTGCCTGAGCCTTGCAAGCCTGCTCGTTGGAGAAGCTCTGGGGGCAGGGCAGGGGGCAGGTAACAGTAGTTTCCAATTATCAAGGATTTACTGTGTACTGTTCCAAGAGGCACAGAGATGTGGCGGCACATGGGACAATGTCTAGCAAATGAATTAGAAATGTCTCTGTACTGAGAATTTTGGTTTCTTTAAAGAACACAGAAATATTATAAGAATATGTTTTCATTTTCATCCCAGGTGTGGGATGTGGGGCTGCTTCGGATTGTCCACAGTGGCTGACTATGATTTGCCTCATGCTCTAGCAGAGGTGTGGTTTTGCCAGTTGCAGGTAGTTTTGGTAAATTCTGGGAACTTCCCAATGGATATACAAATGCTAGGGCCCAAAGTGGGTGGTTGTTGGGTTGTTGGCTGGTTGCTGTTGGTCGTTGTTTGTTAAGTAGTCATGTACAAAGAAAAAAAGAACAGATTAGATATCCTGATGGCAAAGATCAAACCTGCTCCAAGGAACTTAACACCCCTATTCAGCAGGAAGCAGTCTAATGATAAGATGGCCCCCTTGCCCTGCTATTCTTATTCCTCCCCTATCTGGTGTTAGGGGGTTAAAAGGGTAGAAAAGAGTGGAGAAGGATAAAAGAAAAAGGATCCACAAAATAGTCAATGCCAGCTACGGGTCTGTCTAGGGCTGGGCTAGGGTGATTGCTTATCATGCATGAGGCTCTGGGTTCAATCCCCAGCATCCCCTAAGCAGGACATGGAGGCATATGCCTGTAATCCCAGCAGAGCAAAGCAAGCAAAGGGCTGAAAGTCCTAGGTCATCTCTGACTACATAGTAAATTTGAGATCCTATGCAAAAAAATTTTAAATTATAAACCTATATATATCCTAGCCCTAAACCCTGTACCCTGTGAATGGGATGTTATTTCTAGAAAGGTCTTTGCAGATGTAATTACCAGAAGATGGTAGGATGACATCATCCTGGATTAACTCTGTAACCTTAAAAAAATGACAAGTGTCCTTATAGAAGACAGAGAGAAGGACAAGCTGGACACACACGGGAAGGCCTCAGAGGCAGTCTCAAGTCCCAGAGCCAGTGCTGGGATCTAGAAAAGCTCGGAGGGCCTCGGTGTTAGACTCTGATGTTCAGGACAGTGAGAGAATTCACTTCTGTTGTCTTAAGACCTAGTTCAAAGATGTGTGTGTGTGTGTGTGTGTGTGTGTGTGTATGTGTGTGTATGTCTGTGTATCTGTGTGCACACACAGGTGTATGCATGCCCTGTCCTGTGTGGTCAGAAGATGGTATTCCTTCCCCCTCTTGTTAGGCAGGTCTTGTTCCTGCTGTCCTGCTGTGTGCTCCAGCCCTGAGTCTCTGAGTCTCTGGTCTCCACTTCTCCTCTGCATAGGAGTGTTGGTGTTACAGATGTGCACCACTAATCTGGCTTTTTACATGAGTTTTTTTTTTTTAATTTGTTTTTGAGAAAAGGTCTCATTATATAGCCCTGACATCTGGAACTTGCTATATAGACCAGGCTGACCTTGAATTCAGAGATCTAGTTCCTAAGTGCTGGGACTAAAGGTGTGCATATAACACCTGTACAGTATGGTTCTGCACTTTTTTTTTTTTTAAACCTTTTGGAAACAAGGTCTCATGTTGCCCAGGTTGGCTATGAACTCTCTATGTAGCTGTCTTAGTTATTGTTCTATTGCTGTGAAGAGATACCATGACCAAGGCAACTTATAAATAAAACATCTAATCTGACGCTTGTTTACAGCTTCAGAGGGTTCATCCATGACCATCATGTAGGGAGCACAGCAGCAGTCAGGCAGGCAGACAGGCATGGCACTGGAGCAGTAATTAAGAGCTTCTATACTGATTTACAAGACGTAGGAAGAAAGACTGGGCATTTGAAACCTCAAAACCAACTCAAGTAGCACACTTCCTCCAACAGGGCCACACCTCCTCCAACAGGGCCACACCTCCTCCAACAAGGCCACACCTCCTCCAACAGGGCCACACCTCCTCCAACAAGGCCACACCTCTTCTAACAGGGCCACACCTCCTAATCCTTCCCAAACAGTTCCACTATCTGAGGGCTAAGCACCAAACATATATGAGGGCCTATGGGGACCATTTTGGTTCAAACCAACACAGAAACAAAGGATGACTTTAATCTTCTGATCCTCCAGCCTCCACCTCCCTGGATCTGAAGCTGCAGGTGTGTACTACCACACCAAGTTTATGCTTGGGTGGAGCCCAAAGCTTCATGAGTACTGAGCAAGCATCCTACTGAGCTACAGCCCATCGTCTGTTTCCAAATGTGGCTGGCATTACGACATGGAGGGTTCAGCTGGTATTTCAGATAAAATACAAAGTGAATGAACGGTCTCTGTCTGGATGGACATTGTACACGCTCTTGAGCAGTACAAGGGTGGAGGAAGGACTGTGCATTGGTTAGCTTCGTTATTTGGCTCTGTTGCTTTGAGCCTATGATAGTTCTGTATGTCAAAGTGGGAGCACATGGTAGAGGATGCTGCTCACAACATGGCAGCTGGGAAGCAAAAAGGGAGGCAAGGGCCAGTAGGACAGCTCAGTGGATAAAGGTGCTTGCAGCTAAGCCTAATAACTGTGTAAAATTCCCAGAACCTGCGTGGTGGATAAAGAGAAGTCTGCAACACGCACACATACCACACACCACGCACGTGCAAATGTGCACATAAGCACATACAATGAATGCATAAATGTAATAGAATTTTTTTTTTTAAATAGAGAGGGCTCAGTATCCTGTCTGAGGGCCTCACTTCCTCCCACTAGGCTTCTCCTCTTACGGGGTCCACCACCCCAATTCCTGTGTTGCTGTTGGAGACCATGTCTTCTCCATCGCTTTCTCCTATAGGTTGCAGAGCCCTAGCAAGTAGAAACTCCTATTTCACTGCCTTCTGACCTCATACTGGGATTCCCAGCACCAAGCCTTGGCTCTTTGGCCTTCTGACTCCAAGAAGAACAATTCTACCTGCTTTCCTGGGTCTCAGTGGCTTGTGGAGGCCAGACAGTGAGGTTTATTGGCCTCCACAATCATATGAGCCGATTCTTCATAATTTTACTGTCTCTCTCTCTGTCTCTGTCTGTCTGTCTCTGTCTGTCTCTGTCACTCTGTCTCCCTGTCTTTCTCTGTCTGTCTGTCTTTCACACACACACACACACACACACACACACACACACACACACACACAATTGGTTCTGTTTCTCTGGAGAATCCCAATACACTATCTCTCATTGGTCTTAGTCTTAGCCACACACTGGGCATACCTCAGAACGTTAGAATTATTTCAAAGGGCTGACTCTTGGTCTCATCCCAGAGAAACTTCTCGAGGCAGGGGTGTCAAGTCCTCAGGTGAGTTTTAAAGATTTATTTTCATTAATTTTATTTCATGTGCACGAATGGTTTGCCTGCATGTATGCCTAGCCACCACGTGGATCCCCAGAGGCCAGAAGAGGGTGTCAGTTACAGGTGCTGTTAGGCAACACTGGTGTGCTTGGAATCGAACCTAGTCCTCTGGAAGTGTGTCCACTGGTTTTTCACCTCTGAGGCAGCTCCCTGGCCCCCACGGGTGAGTTCTTTATCTGCAGACTCACAGGAGTCACTGACTACAACCTCCCTTGGGAGTACACACTGGTGATCTCAAGTATTGAGAGATAGAGGACAGGATGATCAGGAGTTCAAAGCCAGCTTCTGCTACATAGTAAGTCCTAGGCTAAACACAGGCTGCAGGAGATCTAGTTTCAAAACCCCAAAAGCGAATAGCTAACTGCCAAGTGGAAATAGGTGCCTCGGTCTCCAGGGGACATGAGGTCAGGCCTGAAGACATTTTTGCTGATTCCAAATGAATGTGGGTCAAGGATATTGCCACCGTCTGTGTCTAGAGCCAGGAATTTCTCCCTTTAGGTGTTAAGGATGGAATCCAGGGCCGTGGCTACTGAGTGGGATGTTGTAAAGCGTCTGACAATGCTTGGGACAAGACTTCACCCTAAGCAATGACGGAAGTGCCATGTCGCTCAGCTTTCCGTCATCGTGACAAAACGCCCCAGACGACATTACAGGAGGCGTGATGCTTAAGCTGAGTTGTCAGCTTGGCTACTGAGAAGCACTTGGGAAATCTGTGACTGGTGCCTGAGCGTGTTCGTGAGAGTTGCAGAGAAATCCTCCCCGAGTGTGAGGAAGGCCTGTGCCCTCTGGGTCTCTCCTTCCTCCTCTATTCCATTAAGGCCCCGAGGCTGCGTCACTGGCACGGTGGAGGCAGGACAGTGGCTCTTAAGAAAGTGCCCGTCTTAGCCGGGCGGTGGTGGCACACGCCTTTAATCCCAGCACTTGGGAGGCAGAGGCAGGCCGATTTCTGAGTTCGAGGCCAGCCTGGTCTACAGAGTGAGTTCCAGGACAGCCAGGGCTACACAGAGAAACCCTGTCTCGAAAAACAAAAACAAAAACAAACAAAAAAAAGAAAGTGCTCGTCTTTTCTTAACTTGGAGTTCAGTGCAAGTGGGCTCCTGCTGACAGTGAGTAGTGTGGACGGACATATACCATGGGATGAGCAGACACTACAAATCAGATCCCATTCCTCTGCAGGTTAACCAGCCCATGGCCGCTCACATCCTTCTGTGCCCATTCCCTCCCAGGCACTATGGTGGCACACACCCATAATCCTAACACTTTGGAGGTGGAGAAGGGAGAATCAGGAATTCAACATTAGCAACAGCTACACAGCAAGTTCAAGGTCAGCCAGGGCTACAGGAGACCCCGCCTTAAACAAACAAACCTCAAATCAAAAAAATACATAGTGGCAGGGTGGAGGGATGTGGAGTAGTGTTTTAGACAAAGGGGCTACTGAAGCCCGGTTGCTCCTGTGCATGCAACTCTTTCCCATATCCTGTTTCCTGCCCCTCCCCCACCAGACACTAAATTCTTTTCTCCTTAGAAGCTCTCTGAGGCCCTGGCCCTTCCCTGTGTTTGTCCCACTTATTGAATTTTATATATGTCTTTGTAGACCACCATGCCCGGCTCTTGAAGGAGCCCTTTATACATTTATGTATGTGTCTGTTCGTGTATGTGAGGTGAGTCTACAAGAGGTGTCCATGCAAATGCGTGTTCTTGTGGAGACCAGAAGGCAAACCCTGATCCTTGGCTCTCCCCGCCTTGTTTTTTGACACAGGGTCTCTCCCATGCCTGGAACTGGTCAATTAGATGAGGCTGGCTGTGGAGCCCCAGGATCTCACCACATAGTCTCTCCGTCCCCAGCTCTGGGATTACAGGTGCACATCACACTTAGTGCTTTCGCTCGGGTTTTGAGAATCTAAACATAGATCCTCATTCTTTCTTGGCCACTCCTTCCCTGGCAGAACCATCTCTCTGACTCTCATTTCCAGATTTTCTTTTTTTTTTGGGGGGGGGGGGGTGGATGAAGGGGGGAGGTTTCTTTGTGTAGCCCTGGCTATCCTGGAACACACTGTCTAGACCAGGCTGGCTTTGAACTCACAGAGATCTGCCCACCTCTGTCTCTCCAGTGTACCTCTACTGTTCCAGCTCCAGATTTTTTTAATCCAGGAGTTTCTCAGCTCCTTGCTCATTTCTTCCCTTTTTATGCAATGAGGCCTGTTTTAATGGGTGTGTTGGATCCCGTTTGAGTGACATTTGGGGGCAGTGGCTCAGAGGTCACCCACCGATTCAGGAATCCGGAATTCATGCTCTGTTCTCCACTCGCCTCAGCTCCAGGGCCTTGTCACTCAAGAGTTCCTCAGCCTGGTGGCTGCTCAAGAACCCACACTCACACTTCCGCTGGAGGAGGTAGATGGTGGCCACGTTCAAGTTGACAGGGAAGGCACCAACACCCCCTAGTCTAGTCTGCCACTGTGTGCCTCAGTTTCCCCATCTGCTCATCTCTTTATAGGAGACGCCGGGGGAGGTGGGATTTCCAGATATATAGGATGTCGAATGGCCACTCATGAAAAGAGCGCCAGGGTTTCAGTGTTGGGTGACTCAGCCCCTTGAGTCATCCAAGCTCCTGTAAATAACTCAGATAAACACTGGTTCCAGAGTTAAGCTGTGAGGGGATTTTTCCTTTGGTCTATAACTCCAGAATCCAGTACCCTCTTGTGGACTCCTCAGGCACAAGAACTTACAGGCACAGACAAACACAAGTACAAGAACGTGTCATAAGTATTTAGTTTATGAATATGAGTGTGTATGTGCACCGTGTGGGCACAACGCCCTCAGAGGTCAGAAAACAAAGTTGGATTCCCTGGGAGTGAAGTTACAGACAGTTGTGGGTTGCTATGTGGGTTCTGGGAACTGAACCTGGGTCCTCTGAAAGAACAGCCAGTGCTCTTAATCACTGAGCCATCTGTCTAGACCCAGTACAACAATTTTAAATAATAAAAAGGAACCTGAAAAAAAGAAATCAAAGCCAGGTGGTGGTGGTACACACATTTAATCCCAGCACTTGGGAGGCAGAGGCAGGTGGGTTTCTGTGAGTTTGAAGTCAGCCTGGTCTACAGAGCAAGTACCAGGACAGACGGGGTGACACAGAAAAACCCTGTCTTGAAAACCGATGATGATGATGATGATGATGATGATGATGATGATGATGATGATGATAATAGCAGCAGCAGCAACAACAACAATGTAATAATAAATCTTGGGGAGGCAAGATGGCTCAGCAGGTAACAGTGCCTACTGCTGAGGCTGACAAACTGATCTTAATTCCCCAAACTTGCCTGATGGAAGCTGAGGACCAACTCCTAGAAGTTGCCTTTTGACCTCTACACATTTCGTGGTGCATATGGGCTACTCACTAACACAAATAAATACACAAGCAACTGTAACTTAAGAAGAAAAGAAAAATCTAGGTCATCCTCAAAACCTCCCTCAAGTCAGTCTGGCCGCAGCCCTGCCCCTGCCAACTTGTCCCCAGAGCTTCAAGGCACCCAGATTCCCAAGCAAATCCAGGATCACCCTCTGCATCCTGCCCCACCTCTCTACCCACAGTACCCTGCCAGCTTCTCACTCACACTAACTCTACTTCAAGCCTGCATGAGCCCAGCATCCGCTTGTAAGCTAGGCTTGGGTTGGCTCCGGGTGGGTGGGTTGGGCTAGCCTGGGGCTGGCCAGGCCAGGCTGGGTGGGGGTGGACTGACATGGGCAGGGTGTGGAGTGCTAAGTCTTACTGAAAATCTCATCAAGGTCCGGATTCTTTTTATAGATGTTGTTGGTCCTTCCTCCGCCCACCCCGCTGCCCCTCCTGCTCTCTGAAGACCGTATTTATTTGAGTTTGGAAAATAATGAGGTCCCCGAGGTCGCACACAAGACGTCGGCCCTCTAATCAAAGTATAGTTGTGGAATTAAAACTCTATCGGCCTTGGTGCGTACTAGCGTGTAAGCGGCAGCAGGTCCACCAACCTAATCTGGGCTACGGCCTGGCTCTGGGTGTAAGAAGTAATTAGCTGTTTTCCAGCAGCCTCCCTAGGGTGGCAAGGGGTGTTAGTTCGTCCGGGGTCCTCCCTAGTGGGTAGACTATATGGCCGATGGTAGCTTAGGCTGAAGGGAAGAATTGAGTTCTGAGGTCCCTGGACGGCTATGATTGAATCTTGTGCTTTAAAACTGGGACCCACAACTATGAACGTTACATTTTCTCTGAAGAGAAAGGGGATTATTAGAAAATGGGATCCCCAGAGGAAACAGATCCGCTATTGGAAACTAAGTGGACTGGGTTGAATTGAGGCCCTTGTAGGGTGATGTGTGTAAGAACAGTTGGAGAGCCCCTGAGCCCCTGTTACGCAGGAGGCAGAGGCAGAAGTCTGGGACCAGGCCAGGGTACATAGTAAAACCACAACTCCATTAAGCAAGGGGGAGGGGCTTGTGACTTGGCTTAGTGGTAAAGAGCACTTGCTTTTGCGGGTAACCTGGGTTTGGTTCCCATCACCCACATGGTGGCTACAGCTACCTGAACGTACAGTGCTAGGAGATCCAGTGTCCCCTCCCGATTGGCACCAGGCACACAGGAGATATACAGACACACATACAGGCAAAAACTCATACACATCAAATAATAAAAAATTTAAAGGCTATTAATAAAGGTTTTGTTTTGGGGGGGGTGTTTTATTCTGTTGTTGTTGTGTTTTTTGTTTTTGTTTTTTATAACCAAGACATGATTTCTTTGAGTGTGGCCCTGGCTGTTTTGGAATTTTGCAGACCAAACTGGCCTTGAACTCACAGAGATCCACCTACCTCTGCCTTCAGAGTGCTGGGACTGAAAGTGTGTGCCACCTCGTCCAGGGCTTTTGTTTTTTCCAATAAGTTCATTAAAAAAAAAAAAAAAAAAAAGAAAGACAGAACAGATGGCCCTATGGGTAAAGGTATTTGTCACCAAGCCTGATGACCATACCAACTCCTCAAACACACACACACACACACACACACACACACACTCTTAAATTTAATATGTGTGTATAGTACTCTTGGGAGCCAGAAGAGGGCACGAGATCTGGCGTTTCGTGAGGCCCCTAGGTAGTACCATGTGCTGGGATTAGAACTCGGGTCCTCTGCTAGAGCAGGAAGTGCTCTTAACAGATGAGCCACCTCTCCAGCTCCAGAAATAAAAGTTCTTAAAGCAAAATGTTTAAACAAACAAAAAGCATCAGGTGTGGTGACACACACTTGCTGAGCTAGCCCTGAGGAGGAAGAGAGAGAAAGATCAGAAGTTCAAGGTTTTCCTGGCAGTACAACACTACCGCAGTCTCCTACATTCCTGCCTGAGGCTGGAGGATTGCCACAAGTTCGAGGCAATCTGTCCTACACAGTTTCAAACCAGCTGGCTGCAGAGTGAGACCCCGTCTCAAGCTTCCCATCAATGAGAATTCCTGGAAAGACACTGCCTGCAGAGTGACTGATGGATGGAAAGTGATGTGCGGAGATTGGAGCTGCAGCCCCTGAGACTAATTACCTTCTCTTGGGCTGGTTTTAGCCCTGGAACAATTCCTTGCCGGCCTCTGTGTCAGAACTAATATCCTGTGACTAATAGAAACCTTTTGAAACCTATTAGCTTAGGAAATCCCTACCTTCCACCAACCTAAAACTTGAGAATGTCATCAGAAAGCATTGTGACCCTATAGAAAATTTCCCCTACCTCGATGAATCTGCCTCTCAGATGTACCCATCAGTGCATTTTACATTAGAAGTTGTTTTATTCTCTTATGTGTAAGAGTTTGCCTTATGTACATCTGTGCACAGTGCATTGTGTCTGGTGCCTGGGCAGGTGAGAAGAGTGTGTTAGATCCCTTGGAACTGGAGTTGCGGTTGTGAGCAACCACGTAGTGGAATTTGAATCCGAGTCCTCTGGAAGAGCATCTAGTGCTCTTAATCACTGAGCCGTATCTCCGACCCCCATCACCAGTGTATCTTACACCTTTCTTGATTTGTGATTTTCTCTGTTCCAAAAACCTCATGAAACTGTTTCTATGTGAAACATGGTGTTTGGGGTAATCTAAATTGTGCTCCTGAGCCATGCCTCCTGAATAAACCATCTCTTATTCCTTTTAAGATGAGAACTGAGGTATGTGTGTGTGTGTGTGTGTGTGTGCATGTGTGTGTCTGTGACTATGTGCACATATGTGTGCTTACACCCCCCCAAAATTTTGAAGATTGGTGTTTTGTTGTTGTTTTGTTTTTGAGACAGGGTTTCTCTGTATAGCCCTGGCTATCCTGGAACTCACTCTGTAGACCAGGCTGGCCTCGAACTCAGAAATCTGCCTGCCTCTGCCTCCCAAGTGCTGGGATTAAAGGCATGTGCCACCACTGCCAGGCAAAACTGGAAAATTCGGATGAAATGGACAATTTTTAAAAAGATTTATTTGTTTATTATATGTAAATACTTCAGACACTCCAGAAGAGGACGCCAGATCTCATTACAGATGGTTATGAGCCACCATGTGGTTGCTGGGATTTGAACTCAGGACCTTCAGAAGAGCAGTCAGTGTTCTTACCCGCTGAGCCATCTCCCCAGCCCTGGTGTTTTCATAAGATGAAAGAGAAGCATCACCCTGGCTCTCAGGAGGGCAAGGCAGGAGGATTTTTAATTCAAAGACAGTCTGGGCTAAATAGAGTTCAAGGGTAGCCTCCACTAACTAACAAATGACATTAGGACACATACTGGTTGTTTTTTGTAAAATTTAGACCTATCTGGGAAGAGGGTATGTAAATTGAGAAAAATGTCTCTGTAGGCAAAACTGAGGGGCATTTCCTTTTTTCTTTTCTTTTCTTTCTTTCTTTCTTTCTTTCTTTCTTTCTTTCTTTCTTTCTTTCTTTCCTCCTCCTCCTCCTTCTTCTTCTGCTTTTTTGGTTTTTCGAGACAGGGTTTCTCTGTATAGCCCTGGCTGTCCTGGAACTCACTCTATAGACCAGGCTGGCCTCGAACTCAGAAATCGGCCTGCCTCTGCCTCCCAAGTGCTGGGATTAAAGGCATGAACCACCACTGACCAGCCAGACATTTTCTTAAGTGATACTAATGAAGAGGCCCCAGCCTACTGTGTTACAGCGCCACCCCTGGTCTGGTGGTCCTGGACTGTTTAGGAAAGCAGGCTGAGCAAGCCTTGGTGAGCAAGCCAGTGACAGCATTCCTCCATGGCTTTGGCACCATCAGCCCTGCATCCAAGTTCCTGTCCTGGTTTCCCTCAGTGTTGGAGTGTGGCCTGAGAATGGCAAGGTGAAGAAAACCCTCCCTCTCTAGTTGCTTTTGGTCATAGTGTTTTGTCAACACAATAGAAACTTAACTAAGACAGGGTAGTCACTGGAATCAAGTGGCCACTACCCAAGCACAACTCGAAGCCACCAGCAGGTAGAAGAGGGCAGAAAGGGCTGTACTTATTTTCAAACCTCTGCCCTCTGGAGGAGGGAGAGAACAGATTTCTGTTGCTTTGAGTCATCATGGATGTGGTCTCTTTTGAAAAACAAGGTTTTATTTTTTTTAATTATTACTTATTTTAATTTTGGCGTATGAGGGTTTGCCTGAACATCTGTGCAGCATGCACAGGAGGCTGCTGCCCTCAGACCAGAAGACAGCATCGATGCCCCTGGAACTGGACTTACAAAAAGTCGTGAGTCCCTCTGTGGTTGCCGGGAACTGAACCCAGGCCCTCTGAAGAGCTACAGTGCTCTGACTGCTGAGAGCCACCTCTCAGACCAGCAGACGGTCATTTGTCAGAGCAACTCTAGGAGACCCACCCCTCCAACACTGAACACATCCGGAGGACCAGCTCACCGAGAGCTGGATCCTGGCCCCTCTTGGCCTGGGTCCAGGGGCCCCGGGTGGACAGGGATTTCTCTTTGGCCCCCAACACCCTGCCACCACTTCCTCTCAGTCTCACCAAGGATGGGTTGGCCTGCCCACTGTTAGCCCAGGCTGCCTCTTTTTCTGTTCCTGCCTTCTCCTCCCTAGGACTCAGCCTAAGGATCAGACATCACTTCCATCAAGCACATCCTCAGGTTTTGTCTGTGTCTTTTACTGCAAACACACAAAACACACACACTCACACCATACACACTCATACCACATACACATACTCACAACACACACGCATCACATACACACACTCACACCACATACTCACACTCACATATACCACATACACATGCTCACACTCACATATATACTCACGCACACATCACATACTCATGAACACACACACTCACAAACACAACACATACTTATACACACTCACACACTCATGCACACACGTACAACACATACACACACACCACACACCACACACACTCACACACACACATACTCACACAGACTCACACACTCTCACACAGTCACACACATACTCTCATATATTCATTCACACACTCACACTCCTCACACATACACACTCACCTACTCACACATACTCGTTCAATACTCATCACTAGTCCCATGCTCTACCACTGTAGGGATGCATGCCCCATGTTGGATGTCTTCCTCGATTTCTCTCCACCTTCATCTTTGAGATGGGGTCTTGGAGTCTTGTATGAAGCCCGGTGCTTGCCAGTTTGGCTAGCACGGTCAGAAAACTCCAGCACTCGGCTTCCCCCATCCTCTTAGCACTGGGCTACAGATTGGCGCTGTATTGGCTGGTGTGTGCGTGGGTGCTGGGATCAGAGTGCGGGTCTTTGTGTGCACATTTTGCTTACTGACTTCTCTCCTAAGCCTGAATTTTTTGTGTTGTGTTGTTTACATTGCTATTGTGTTGAACGTAGGGCCACGTGCATGCTGGGAAATCACTCCACTGTGGACCCATGCCCCTGGCCCAGCAGAGAATTTTGTTTCAGTCCCCATTTGTCTTGGTGCGATCCATCCTGATCCAGACATTGCTTAGATGGAAGCACAATGAACATAAGAATGAACAAAGGGCCTTGGTGGCCTGGTCACAGAAGTCCAGAGCTATGTGGATCATTGAGGAGACTCTCCATACCCCGCCCAGTCCTGATAACCACGTGATGCTGGAGTGGGGTGTCTTAGCTACTGTCTATCGATGTAATGGAACACCATGACCAAAGTTGATTCAGGACTTATAGTTTCAGAGGTAAATTGCCCATGAGTCATAGCAGGGAACATGGCAGCTGTCAGGAAGGCATGGTGCTAGAGCAGTAGCTTAGAGCTCGCATCTTGAAGCATGAGACAGAGAGAGCTAAATGGAAGTGTGAGGACTTTTGAAACCTCAAACCTTGCTCCCAGTGACACATCCATCTAACTCCTCTAACAATGTCACACCTCCTAATCCTTCCCAAACACTTCCACCAACTAGGGACCAAGCCTTCAAATATATAAGCCTATGAGAGCCACGCTCATGCAAACCAGCACAGGCCGGGATGCTGGTTGCCAAAGGGGACTCCTGAGCTGGGGCATGGCCCACCAGTCAGACTGCTTGCCTAGACTCCTCCAATGAGAGGCCAGGAACTGGCCCTGTGGTGTCACACTTACCTGGTATATGTCAGACCCCGGGCTCATTTCCAGCCCATTGTGGGCGGGAGTGGGATGTAGATACTGATGCTCCTCTCTCTAAAGTCTCCATTGGGTGTAAGATTCAAGGCCTTCAGGCTGGTCAGGCCCTGCCCACTGCTTCTCCACCAGTCTCCCCTCACGGCTCACCAAGGTGAACTTTGGTGGCACGCGTTCTCTATCTGGGGTAAAGGGACTTGTTGTGTCTCCCCAGAAAAAGTTTTGTCATACAACATATGTGTGATCTCCTGTGACACCAACTGTATGTGCATGGCTGTATGCGGATGGGCGTTCAACCTGCGATGTCTATTTGCTGTGTGAGAGTGCCTGAGACTATGTAGAACCCAGCACGTGGCTCTGAGAACCACAGATGCCTGCACCTGGGTTGCATGTGTGCATTGTGTGTGCCTTTTGCATATGTGTGGGCCCATGTGTGTGGAGATACACATGCACATGTGTACATTTGTATGTGGAGGCCTGGAGTTGAATATTCTCAATTCTTCCATTTTATTCATCGAGGCAGGATCTTTCAATCCAACCCAGAGCTCACTGATAGGGTTATTCTTGCTAGCCAGCTTGTTCTGGGGATCCCCTGACTCTGCTTTCTAATGATGGGATTACAAGGGGGGGCTTGCTAAACCCACAGGCATTTATGTGGCTTCTGGGAATCAAAATTCTGGTTTTGATTCTAGTGTAGCACCAAAAGAGCTTGAAACACTGGTCCATCTCACCAACCCCACTCAGCTTACTCTGCCCGCCCCTCCCCTAACATCCCTCCTCACCTGGGTTTCCTCTTTACACAGACAGACCTTCATTTCCTTTTAAAAGCCTTTTGGACTTTGTTGTTTTGGTTTTGACATAGGGTCTCATATAGCCCAGGCTAGCCTCAAACTCACTACTACATGTCTAAGAATGACCTCTAACGCCTGGTCCTCCAGCTTCCATCTCCTAGGACTGGCATCCCCACACCTGACAAGTTCAAGTTCATGTTCTGGAGGCCCCCATATGTTCGCGTATATCAAAGCCATGTGTGCCTTCAAAGAAGAGTCTGGACACTGAGAATGACCAGGAAGGCCCCTGTCAGGGATAAACTGTAGAGAAAGGGATCTGTCCCTCCCTGCCATTCATTCTGAGAGGTTTTGGGTGTCTCTTGTGGGTGTCCTGTGCTCTGCAGAAGTCATCGACATCCCTGGCTTCTGGGTGATGTTGGGGAACCCCAACCTCCAGTGGTGATAACCAAGTTCATCTCCAGCCACAGTCCTGTTGCATGTGAGAGGCACAAGCTCCCCAGCAAGGACTACTGGGGTACAGGTCTGGAAGGAGCAGCACTGTGAGTGGGGTCCAGGACGCCCGTCGCTCACACCCCTACCCCAGGTTGCAGGTGTGGAGCGCACAGGTACTGGAGAAAAGGGCTACTCGCCTTTGGAGGGACATTTGATTTCCAAAGCAGCATAAAGAGACAGAAGGCAGGAAGAGAACAGTCTGACCTTCCACAGATTAGACTGTGTTCATTAGCACACTCAGTTAAAACAGCGAGGGTCAGCCTCACTTCCACAAGAGATGGAGGATCTACGGGGGCAAAGCCGGCCGGGACCCTTCGTGGCAGGGTAAGGGTTTGGAGTAAGGAGATTGCAGCTGTTAGAGAACCGTCCTGTGGTTCTTCAGGCTCTTCCCCCT